>JXCR01138626.1:8414-22397 GCA_002079205.1 Phalaenopsis hybrid cultivar | reverse complement strand
TTTACAGGCATTTTATGAAAGATTTTTCAAAAATTACCAAACCTCTATGCCAACTTCTAGAAAAGGACAAGAAATTTGAATTTACTAAAAGCTATTTAAATGCCTTTAAGTTATTAAAGGAAAAATTAATCACAGCCCCTATTATAGTTTCACCTAACTGGGAGAAACCATTTGAACTGATGTGTGATGCTAGTGATTATGCTACTGGATTTGTTCTTGGACAAAGGTATGAAAAGATTTTTAAAGTTATATACTACGCTAGTAAAACTCTTAATGATGCACAAATTAATTATACTGTTACTGAAAAAGAGTTACTGGCCATTGTGTATGCTTTAGACAAATTTAGATCTTATTTAATTGGAGCTAAATGTGTTGTGCACACTGATCACTCTGCTATTAAATATATAATGCAAAAGAAGGATATCAAACTAAGGTTAATTAGATTGATACTTTTCATGCAAAAATTTGATCTTGTGGTTATTGATAGAAAGGGAACTGATAATCAAATTGCTGATCATTTGTCACGATTAGAAAACTATGAATTATCTGACACTGACAATGAAATTACAGACAATTTCCCTGATGAACAACTTTATAATATTAATGAGTGGAAAATACCATGGTATGCCGATATTGTTAACTATATTGTAAGTGATATTTTGCCACCTATGCTGACATTGTAACAACAAAGAAAATTCATTCATGATGCTAAAACATATTTTTGGGATGAGCCTTATTTATATAAACAATGTAAGGATCTTATTATGAGGAGATGTGTACCTTATGAAGAAACTGAGCTAATCATTCAGAAATGTCATGATTCTGAATTTGGAGGATATTTTGGGATTAATAAAATTTCTTTTTAAATTTTACAAGATGAATTTTATTGGCCTACTATCTTTAGAGATGTTTATAGATACATAAAAACTTGTGATCGTTGTNGGAACCAAATCCTAAAGATCAAGGAAAAGAACAAATAAAAGCGATATAATTACAAAGTGGAAAAGAATTGGAGACAAGGGCACAAAAAGAAGAAAAAAAAGGCGATTCAATTACGAAGTGGAAAAGAATTGGAGACAAGAGTGCAATAAGAAATAGAAACTGAGAGAAAGTGGATACCGAAAAAGAAAAGGATCATGAGTACCCAGATTTAGAGTATCCATTTACATCAATGAAGATTACTGTGGAGAAACCTCCACCGCCGTTTCCTCAAAAATTGAAGCAACACAAATAGAATAAACAATTTTCCAAAAAATTTTAGAAATTCTTAAGAAGTTAACGGTAAACATTCCCTTCTTAGAAGCTTTAGAGCAAATGCCCAATTATGTGAAATTTATGAAAGATATTCTAAACTAGAAAAGGAAGTTCACGGATAACAAAACTTTTGCACTTGGCGAAGAGTGTAGTGCAATTCTTCAAAAAAAGCTTCCTGAAAAATTAAAAGATCCTGGTAGTTTCACTATACCTTATGTTATCGGTGAAAAATTTTATGAAAGAGCTTTATGTGATTTGGGAGCCAGCATTAATATTATGCCTCTATCAATTTTCAAAAGATTAGGATTAGAAGAAGTCTCACCTACTTCTGTAACTCGTTAGTTAGCGCTGCCTCTATCAATTTTCAAAAGACTAGGATTAGGAGAAGTCTCACCTACTTCTGTAACTCTTTGCCTCTATCAATTTTCAAAAGATTAGGATTAGGAGAAGTCTCACCTACTTCTGTAACTCTTCGGTTAGCAGATCGTTCAGTTACTTATCGTAAGANGAACTGATAATCAAATTGCTGATCATTTGTCACGATTAGAAAACTATGAATTATCTGACACTGACAATGAAATTACAGACAATTTCCCTGATGAACAACTTTATAATATTAATGAGTGGAAAATACCATGGTATGCCGATATTGTTAACTATATTGTAAGTGATATTTTGCCACCTATGCTGACATTGTAACAACAAAGAAAATTCATTCATGATGCTAAAACATATTTTTGGGATGAGCCTTATTTATATAAACAATGTAAGGATCTTATTATGAGGAGATGTGTACCTTATGAAGAAACTGAGCTAATCATTCAGAAATGTCATGATTCTGAATTTGGAGGATATTTTGGGATTAATAAAATTTCTTTTTAAATTTTACAAGATGAATTTTATTGGCCTACTATCTTTAGAGATGTTTATAGATACATAAAAACTTGTGATCGTTGTCAATGAGTAGGCAATACATCTAGAAGAAATGAAATGCCTCTGAATTTCATGTTAGAAGTTGAGATCTTTGATGTTTGGGGATTAGATTTCATGGGACCATTTATTCCTTCATTCAGAAACTTATATATATTAATTGCAGTAGACTACGTTTCTAAGTGGATTGAAGCACAAGCTTTACCTCGTTGTGATGCTAAAAGTGTTTCAAGGTTTTTAATGAAAAATATTTTCAGTAGATACAGAATGCCTATAATGATTATCACTAACGGAGGCTCCCATTTTAGGAATAAATAAATTCAAAGATTGGCAGAAAAGTTTAATATTATTCATATAATCTCTACTGCCTATCATCCGCAAACCAGTTGGTTAGTTGAAGTTTCTAATAGAGAGATTAAACAAATACTTAAACCCTAGTAGAGTTGATTGGTCAACTAGACTGGATACCGCATTATGGGCTTATAGGACTGCTTATAATCTCCTATTGGAATGACTCCTTACAAACTAATTTTTGGAAAGACTTGTCACTTACCAGTAGAACTTGTAAACCCTAGTAGAATAGATTGGTTCACTAGATTGGATACCGCATTATGGGCTTACAGGACTACTTATAAAACTCAAGTCGATTGGTCCACTAGACTGGATAACACATTATGGGCTTACAGGACTGCTTATAAAACTCTTATTGGATTGACTCCTTACAAACTGATTTTTGGAAAGACTTGTCACTTATCAGTAGAATTGGAGCATAAAACATCCTTAACAGACTGATTTTTGGAAAGACTTGTCACTTACTAGTAGAATTAGAGCATAAAGCATATTGGTCGATTAAAGAATTCAATTATAATTTGAAAGATGCTAGTAAGAAGAGATTGTTACAATTAAATGAATTGGAAGAATTAAGAAATGTGTCCTATGATAACGATAGAATTTATAAGGAGAAACTAAAGTTATGGCATGATTGAAAGTTTAACCATAAGAACTTTGAACCAGAACAAGAAGTTTTGCTTTACAACACTAGGCTAAAATTATTCCCTGGGAAATTGAAATCTCGTTGGGTAGGACCCTTTACTGTGACTCAAGTTTATACTTACGGAGCTGTTGAGATTGAAGATTAGAAAACTAGAAATAAATTTAAAGTAAATGGACATAGATTAAAACCATATTTTGAGGTTAAAAGACCAAATTTTAAAGGAGTTTTAATGATTAGACATAGATTAAAACCTTATTATGAGGGTAATAGACCAAATTTTAAAGAGGTTTTAATGATCAGTCGATTTAACACCTGAATAGGTCGGGCTGACAACGTTAAACCAAGTGTTTAATGATCAGTCAACCTGAATAACACCTGAATAGGTCGGGCTGACGACGTTAAACCAAGAGCTTTATGGCAGGCAACCCATTGTTATCTTTACTATTACTGCAATTATACTAGTTTTGATTTGTAATTATCATTAGTTTGTGGTAGTATTAAGCTCTACTACTCTTATTTACCCTTGAATCATCATAAGAATTGGATCCATAAAGAAAAATTGGAACGCATTCGGACCAGAGCAAAACTGTGCAATTTTTGCCTTGGGCGCCAACGGTACCCTCGATGCCGCCGACGGTGGGTTTTTCTCAAGAGTCTAGTCAAAATAAATACAGAGCCTCGCCGACGGCGAGCTGGGCGAGATGGCGGTTTCTTGGGTTTGAATGGCGATTTTTAGCGGTTTTTGGGCAGGAGTTACCCTTTTAAACTCCCAAATTCGATTCCTACTTCATATTTTCCCCCAAAATGAAGTGAAACTCCACCAATTTCATTCATATGGCATCCAATTCCTTTGATAATCCCATAATGCGAGTTTTCAATTGGAGAAAGTTTTTTAGTGCGGAAGCGGAGCGAATCTTCAACAAGGTACTGACAAAGAAAAGATTGATCAAGGAAAGAGGATTCATAAATCACGGATTGAATAATCCCTCTACAGCAATTGAAGAGATGATAGTGCGGTGAATAAGGGAAGTGTTGTGCTATACTACCGCCACCGTGGTTGTTCCTGTGGTAAAGGAATTTTATGCAAACTTGCATGGAATCAACCACAGAGTTTTTTATGTGCGAGGGAGATGGATCACTTTCACTCCTACACGGATCAATGAATTATACATGATCGAGAACATTCCTGTCTGCCACTATTCCAATTTTGTCCCGACAAGAAACCAGATGAATGAAATTTACTAATATTTAACGAACAGAACTGACGATTGGGAAATGAGAGAAAACGGGTGTGCTCGTTTTTCTGCGACACTCCTAAATCCCATTCCGAAATATTGGCATTTTTTCATTTCTACGAAACTGTTGTCGACTATGAAGATCGGTAAAGTTTCTAAGGAAAGTGCTATTTTGAATTACTGCATCCAAAGGGGACTACCGATCGATATTGGATCAATAATTGTGAAGTTGGTTCTGGGCCTGATTGTTCATGGATCAACTTATGGGCTTGGACACCCTTCACCAATTTTTCTCACTTTGCAGTTAGTTCCAAGTGTCCTACGAAAATTGGGAAAAGGTACTTCTACCTCGGAAGCCTTTGGACCCAACTGAGAGATTCCTAGCTTTTGAAGATGAAAATGACATGGCAATTATAATAGATCAATCATCTCAAAATTCACTGCCAGTTCAACCCTTAATTTCTGATAAGACTCTGGTGATCCTGCGCAGAATCAAGAAATTGGAGAAGGAGATACAAAATGTCATGAATGTAATTATAATATCTCCGATTTCTTCGATCATCTAGACTGGAGGATGAAAGAACATTTTGATCACTCTAGAAATTTAGAAGATAGTTTGATACGGCTGATGAGGAGGATGAAATTGATAGATGAGGATTCTACTGAAGAATTTCCATTTCGACCCTTCTACAATCTCTTCGTTCATGTGCAATCAATGGGTGATCTCAGAGGAGAATCTAGTACTAAGTCTGGTGAATAGTAGATCTATATTACTACCTGCNGTTAGCTTGGATTTACCTCAGGTAAACTTTGAATTAGTTTAAGTCAATCAAAGTTTAAAAAGATTGAACCAGATTGGCTTAGTTTAACTGGGCTCAAGCTAAGTCTGATTGATTTAGAATAACTTAGGGTGGAGCTGAGTTGCTCCAAATTAAGATAAGTTAACTTTGAGTTAGACTTAGATGAATTCTATCTTAATTTAAAATTGATTTATTATTTAATTGAATTAAGTCTATGTTCAGTTAAACTTGATTAGATCTTTAATTAAACTTGGTAGTAAGGATTTTTTTTGGAATTTCCAAGTCAGAGGAAAATTGATTGTGGGAAAACCTTATTCATATGTAAAGTTTGCATTAATAGGTTCTTCAACTCAATAAATATTTCAAGGCTCACTTGATGCCGAAAGCATTTTTTTTCTAGATACATTGTATGTAATTTATATAGGGAAGAGTGTAGTACTATTTGTTAAGGTGTAACAGTTGAAGGATTTAGTACCACATTTTTTTTTAAGCAATCATTAGTTCAAGTTGAACATTCTAATATATATGATATGAAATGGTTATGTTGGGATTCATTTGGTGTAGATAATATAATCTTGAATTTTAAAGATGAATGAGAAAATAAAAGTAGAGATAAACCAAATAATGCTGAGAAATTTTTATGATAATTAGAAGATGTATGGACATAGTAATATTCTCAATGTAAGACATTCTCAAAGTTATCTTTTATACTTGACTAATTTGATTTAAAATGTTTGTACTCTTAGAATTAAAGATCCTTTAATATGTTATTAAGTTTATGAATTTTTACCTTCCTAAATGAGCTTTTTTTTTCCCTAAGAACACATATAAGACAAAAAAAAAACTATGAAAGCATTAAATCAAGGGTATAGAAAAAAATGCATGTTCAAAAGACTACATGTTATTTAGTGGAGATGATTCTAAGTAAGATGTATATCAAAATTTTAGTTCTTCAAGATGGGTTGTTAATTGTGTTGGTAACATTGTAGATGACAAAAAAATTAAATTAATGTCCACTAAAGTTATTAAATATTTTTCATTAACATTTATATTACAAAAATTATTCACACAAAAAAATATACGAAAGATGACATTATGTTCAAAGGCAGGAATAAAGACTATTTGTTGTGGTATTCTATTGATAGACTTGTTAGATGTTCTTTTAACTCGCATTATCCTAATTTTTTATCAAATATATGGAATAAAAAACTTGGCTTTATGATACACCAAAATAATATATTGTTTTAAGTATTTAATTATGCTCATTTTTTGTGATGTTGCACTTTAAAGAATGATATTTTTATGTTTTTGTTGCATGCATATCATTTTTATGCATTTGGAGAAAAAATGACAAAAATGACAAAATTTGGAGCCAAAATAGCGAATTTTGGGATTCTGGCCCATGATGCGCCAAAATCTAGAGAACTAGTGCATGATGTGCCAGATCGGTGCATGATGTGTCAGGGACTACTTTTTTAGATTAAAACGGTTCGAGACAATTGTTTGCACAAATTTCAAAAGGACACTTGTTCTACACATCTCTTGGAGTAATTCAATGCATCTAGACACTTTGAAAGGTTCTTTTATGAAGGGATATGTTTCTTAAATCAAATGAAACATCTTTTAAATTCAAAAGAGTTGACTTTTGAAGGAAATTTTGGAGGAAATTTTGAATTCTTTTCCGAAGGAGGCAACCCAAAATAAAAGAAAAAGACTACTCATTTGTCAAGTGTGTGGCATGAGGGAGCGAGAAAGTCGGCATGAGTTAGAGATAGAGAGAAAAAAGGAGATTTTTTTCTAGGGTTGTAAGAGGAGAAAGAAGGTGAGAAATTTCTTCTTCATTACACTTCTAAGAGAGAATTGGGAGTGATCGTAAAGAGAGCAGTCTTGGAAAGAACTTCCAGAGATTTTTTTGGGAAGGATTGTGAGATAAGTTGTATTTTTATTTCTTTTGTTTTGTAAACTTATTTTTATATATGAAATTCATGTTTTGTCGTATTCTTCTCATGAATTCTGAGTAGTCTTCTTTATATGATAAGAATTTTAAAGTTATATACTATGCTAGTAAGTTTCTTAATGATGCTCATATTAATTACACCACCACTAAAAGAGAGTTATTAGCCATAATACATGCTTTTGATAAGTTTAGGTCATATCTGATTGAAACTAAATGTGTTGTGCATACTGACCATTCGGCTATCAAATATTTGATGCAAAAGAAGGATGTTAAACCAAGATTAATTAGATGGGTACTTATTATGCAAGTGTTTGATTTCGTAATAGTCGATAGGAAAGGGACTGATAATCAAATTGCTAATCATCTATCTTGGCTAGAACAAGAAGAAATACTTGATTTGGAGAGAGAAATTAATGAAACTTTTCATGATGAACAACTTTATGTTGTAAAAAGATGGGAAATACCATGGTATGTTGATATTATAAATTATATTGTTAGTGGTATTTTACCTTATAGGCTGACAAAAAAACAGGAAAAGAAATTCATTTATTATCCAAAATCATATTTTTGGGATGATCCTTATTTATATAAACAATACAAAGATATAGTAATGAGAAGACGTGTGTCTTATAAGAGAATTAAGGAAATTATCCAAAAATGTTATGATTTTGAATTTGGAGGTCATTTTGGGAATAATAGAGCTGTTTATAAAATTTTACAATTTGGATTTTATTGGCTTACTATATTTAGAGATGTTAATATATATATCAAAACATGTGATCAGTGTTAGAGAATATGTAATATTTCAAAAAGAAATGAAATGCTTCTAAATTTTAATTTGGAAATTGAAAATTTTGATGCATGAGGATTGAATTTTATGGTACCATTTATACCTTCATTCGGAAATATATACATATTGATTACAATGAATTACATTTCAAAATGGATTGAAGCAATCGCTTTACCTCGATGTGTTTCTTGGAGTGTTTCAAAATTTTTAATTAAAAATATTTTTAAATGATATGAAATGCCAAGAGTAATCATTACCGATGAAGGATCTCATTTTAAGAATGCAACAATTGTAAGATTGGTGGGAAAATATAATATAATGCATAAAATTGCAACTTCTTATCATCCCCACATTAGTGGTTTAACAAAAGTATCTAATCATAAAATTAAGAGAATTTTGGAAAAGAGTGTTAATCCTAATAAAATGGATTGGTGTACAAGATTAGATGCTGCATTTTGAGCATACAAGGCAGCCAATAAGACACCTATAAGAATGTCCCCATATAGATTAATTTTTGGGAAGACTTGTCACTTACAAGTTGAATTGAAACATACAGCTTATTGGGCGATAAAAGAATTCAATTTCAATTTGAAAGATGCTGGTGAGAAAATATTATTACAATTGAATGAGCTTGAGGAAATTAGGAATGAATCTTACAATAATGCAAGGATTTATAAGGAAAAGATAAAAGAATGGCATGATTGGAAGATAATAAAAAAAGAATTTAAACATGAAATGAAAGTTTTATTATATAATACAAGATTGAAATTATTTCCTGAAAAATTGAAGTCTGGGTGGAAAGGGTCATTCAGAGTTATAAAAGTCTATCCCTATGGGGCAGTTAAGGCTGAAAGAATATTTAAAGTGAATGGACACATATTGAAATAATATTTTGATGATCAAAGACCAGCTTTTAAAGGGACTGTAATGTTTGGTCACCCAGAATAAGACTGAAAATATCGGCCTGACGATATTAAACCTAGCGCTTTGTGGGAGACAACCCATATTTATTCTTGTTTAGTTTGCTTTTGAGTTTGGTTTGTTTGAAATATTTGATGTATATTTATGTTTAAGTCTTTATGCAGTCCATGTATTTGATAAAATATTTAGAAACAACTTTATTTGCCTAATTTTATGGAAAAAAATTGAGAATTTTTTGGAACGAAATCGAAATGGCAAAAATTTTGGAACTGGCGCATGATGCTCCAGATTCATAAGTTTTCCCTCATCATTTTTAAATCCAGTTTCAAAAGCCTGACATATCTTCATTTCATCAAAATTATAGCCTACTATGAAGATTCGTAAAGAAACAAAGGAGAGCGTTACTTTAAATTATTGCATGCAAACCGGAAAGCCTATTGATGTTGGAGTTATTATTGTGAAATTGGTTTTGGGTTTGATTGTCAATGGATTTGCAACTGGACTTGGATATCCATACAGAATTTTCCTACTATGCAGTCAAGCGCATGTACTTTATGAAAGTTGGGAAAAAGTGCTTCTTCCTTGGAAGCTGATGGATCTAAAAGTCTATTGTAACTGTATTGGAATGAGAGATGAAAATGATATGAAAGTGTTGATGGATCAAGGATCTCATAATTCATCACCTGTTCAGCCCTACTACAACTTGAGTGCACTTTTGAAGAAGATTAAGAAGATTGAAAAAAAGGTGCAGAATCTTATGCATGTGATTGGGAATATTACTCAAATGTTGGATCATCTAGATTGGAGACTAAAGGAACATTTTGAACATACCAGGCGTATTGAGGATGGTTTGGTACGTATGTTCAAGATGCTTGAATTGAGGAGGAAAATTCAACTGATGAATTTCCAATTCGACCCTTCTATAATTTATATGTGCACTACCAATCTATGGGAGATATCTAGGAGGAAGACAATGAAGAAGATGTTTGATCTTAATTTATGAACGGAACATTTTGTTTAATACTATTTGTTTTAGTTATTTTGTTGAGTTAGATTGCATTTGCTTTCTAATGAACACTATTTATGTTTATGCTTTGAATTTTGATGCTTTGATTTCAGTGTTAGAATGCCGGTTTGCTTAAGAACACTGAATTTGATGTTTGTTGGCTTGAAAAATATTAGTTTGTAATAGTGTGGATTTTATATATATATATAAGTTTTATGTTGTTTGTGAAATTTTTGTGTTAATGTGATGTTTATATATGCTTAGAAATGTTTATTTGAGTCAAATAGAGGTTAAAGTAAAGCAGTACGGAGCAGATTTCTACAAAAACCGAAATCTGGTGAATTTAAACTCAGGCGCATGATGTGCCAATTTATAGAGCCATGGCACATGATGCGCCAAATGTCTGAACACGCCATATAGCCTAAAAAATCGCACGAAAAAAACTCCATTGTCGTTGCTTAATTCGTCTCCTACCTCAAAACCTTGGTCTAAGGCATCACATTGTGGACGAAAGAGAAGGATTGAGAGGCTAAAAATCATAGATTTCATCTTCACTTGGTCAGAGCTTCACTTTAACTTAGAAATTTTTTATTTTCACCATGGATTTGGGAGATCCAAAATTTGGGATTTTTGATGAAAAAGTTTGAAAAAAACTCATTGTGAAAAGTTTCTTACCAAATAATCTTTCTTGAGGAGTTAGATTTTTGATTTAGTGATTTATTTGGACTATATTTTGATTTTTGTAGAATTTTCAAATGGCTCCCTGAGTTAAGAGAGGAAGGCCATCCGAGGAATTCGATGTACAAAAATTTGTTAGTTTTAAAGCCCAACATAGTTATAACACTCAGATGGAAACAAAAAGAATGATCCAAGAACGGGCGTTTGCAAACTTGGGTGGTGAGGTCGAGGGACTAGTTCTCGCCAGAAATTGGGAAAGATTTTGCTACTTCACTGTAGTAGTGATTGTCCCGATGGTTCGAGAGTTTTATGCAAACCTGAGGTTCACTAATGAAGATCACATCCTAGTTAGAGGTAAGCAAGTTGAATTTACTGCTGATCAGATCAATACATTTTTATGGTTTGAGGGGTGTATTTTTTGATGAATACGCTGCATTCGTGATGACTGATTTATCATTGAATGAAGTGATTGCATTTTTGACTAATGGAAGAGGGGAGTGGAAGATTAAGAATAACAAGATAGTTAACTTCTCTGCTTCCATGTTGACTATTCAGTCAAAAGTATGGCACCACGTCATTTCTGTCAAACTGTTGCCAACAAATCATTTGGCTGATGTTACAAAAGATAGAGCTGTACTAAATATTTGCATTCAAAACATGAAGGCAATAGATGTTGGTACACTTATAGTTCAACATGCTTAAAGTACAGCTGGTAGTTCTACCGCTGGTGGTTTGGGATACCATGCCCTGATTTTCACTCTATGTGAACAATCAGGAGTAGAATCCCATAGAAATGAAGAAAGATTGCTGCCACAAAATCCGATTGGGAGGCCTATGATTCAGAGAGTAGAATCATTTGTTGAATCTAGAAGTGGAAGAAGAGATATGCCCTCTACATCCTGCAGGGGCGTCTACTTCTCGATCTGCATCACTTGAAAGTATTATGGACCAACTGATGATTCAACAAATGGACATAAATTAATATTCAAACTCAGTTGGGAAAGATAGAAGCAATAAATGCTTATAATGATGAATATCAGTAGAGGAGAGTTCAACATAATATTGATTTTGAAAATGCTATGGTAAGACATCTTAGGGGTGAACCTAATGTGGACTTTCCTGCTTGCCCTAGTTTCACTCCTTATGCTCCTTTTCATGCTAAAAAAGAAGAAGAAAATTTTGATAATGATGAGGAAGGAGATGAGGATTGATTTTAAAGAGTTTAGTTTAGTGTGTTTTGATGTTTGTTTGCTATTTGTGATTGTATTGTGACAAACTTTTATTTGAAACTTATTGTAGTAATAACTTTTATGTTGTGTGTGAACTGAATCAGTAATAGTAACTGTAGACTTTCACTTTTTCTGTATTTTTAGTATTTTTAGTTTAGTTTTTCAGTTTATGTATTTCTATTTTGAATTCTCAGCAAGTCCTCTTGAATATATTATGTTTTATTTAATGCTTTAAAGCCTGCATGTTGTTTTACGGTTAGTACCTGCGGTATACCAGAGCCCAGTTTCATAGTCAGAAATCCTTTACAGGTCAGTTTTAATTTTCATGCATTTATTGTTTTCTTTCACCTACTAAATTTCATAGTAAAAATATTTTTAAAATCACTTAAAAACTTAAGTTTGATAGAAAGAAAAATTTATTTTAAAAAAAATTAAACTAAATTTTATTTGTCCTCAATTAACTATATTTTTAAAAATTAATTTAACATGGTCCAGGATATTAAGATTTAGCTTTAAATGACTATACTTCTGTTTATAAATATAATAGTAAATTTAGGTAAAGAGTTTTTAATAATGAAGGTCAATTCTAAAGTTAAAGATATTTGGTATGACAAGATAATACTATGTTTTTTCTATTTAAAGTAAAGAAAATTGTATTTTTGAAGTTTTAAGAATTTTAATATTTTATGTAAGAAGAAAAGAATGGAACTTTATGAAAAATAATAAAGTAATATGAATTTATAAAGTGAAGAAAGGTCTAGAGTTTTGACTTTAAGAAGAGGATAGTTGATCAAAGAAAAATATGTTGAGATTTTCATACATCTTTTATACTATTTTTAATGATAATGCACTTTAAAGAAATGTATTTTTGATTTTTTGTTGCAGGAATGATGAATTATGGTCAATGGAGCAAAATAATGCAAAAAGGAGCCAATTTTGAGCAAAAAGGACCAAAATGTGGAGAATTGCACTAGGGCGCCGACGGCACCATCGAGGCCGCCGACGACGAGCTTTTCCCGAGGCTACGAGACAAAATCTCCAGAAGGCTGTCGACGACGCCATCTAGGTCGCCGACGGTGGGATCGACGATTATGTGACATGTACAATGGATAAGGCTGGATTTTGGAGGGGTGCGTAAGCAACACTTGGGAAAACTCATCCACATCTTTAAAGAGAACATTTTGGCCAAAAATAGAGAGACTTTTGGAGTCCGGGAGGTTAGAAAGGTTCCAATAGTGTGTAAATATTGTGAGGAATTCTTCGAGAGATTGTAAGTGGAGGGAAAGTGATNGTCCGAGAGGAGGAGAGGCTCCAAATTAAAGTGTGAAAAAGTGTAGAGAGTCTAAATTGTGAGGAATTCTTCAAGATATTATAAGAGTGGAGGGAAGGTGAGAGATTTTGGTTAGATTGTGAGGAATTCTTTGAGAGATTGTAAGAGTGGAGGGAAAGTGAGAGATTTTTTTGTATAATTGTGAGGAATTCTTCGAGAAATTGTAAGAGTGGAGAGAAAGTGAGAGATTTCTTCTTCCTTGCTACTTCAAAGAGGAATTTTGTGTGCTGTAAAGAAAGGAAGAGATTCAGAGGAACTCGAGGAGTGTTCTTGGGGNAGGAACTTTGAGGGGTTTTCTTGGGGAGAAATTAGAGATAAGTTTATTTATTATTGTAGTTTGTATGACATTGATTTTATAAATGAATTCCAAGTTTTGTTGTGTTTCTCCCATGAGATCTGAGTAGTTTTCTATGTCTTTCTCCTTATCTTGAGATTTGTGAAATGGTGATTTGAATTGGTGAAGCCATGAAAATGTTTAAGAAATTGTGATGATCTTTTCACTTTGATCTTAATTTACTTTCAATCTGGCCAATTGATTTGTTAAAATATGTCAAGTTTTACAACTAAAGTGAAGATTACATCCAAGATTCAGGGAGGTCAAAGCCCTTGGAAGTTGGGTGCAAATAAATAGGGAAATAATATTAACGGGTGTAGAATTTGAGATTTTAGAGCGACAGACTAAAATCCCAAATTCGGTCCTATCGTTTGGGTGCTGATGTGTAGATGTTAGCCCTCAAGTGAGGGGAACGTGAAAGCTCCAAAGTGAGAGTCGGTATCCTCCCAGCCTAGTCGATCCTATCGTTTGGGTGTTGAAGTGTAGATGTTAGCCCTCAGGCGAGGGGAACGTGGGATCTTTGAA
>JXCR01138623.1:126683-144120 GCA_002079205.1 Phalaenopsis hybrid cultivar | reverse complement strand
ACCGAATTGGGGATTTTAGTCTGTCACCCTAAAATCTCCAATTCTACGCCCATCAAAGTATATTTCCCTATTTATTTGCATTCAACTCCTATGAACTTAACCATCCATGGAATCTGAATGTGGTTCTATGTTGAGAATTACACAGCCCTCTCGGGTCTTAATGCAATTACAATGAACTTTAACACTACAATAGGCCTTTATTGTAATGTAAATAAAGTGCATTTGAGAATTACACAGCCCTCTCGGGTCTTAATGCAATTACAACAAACTTTAACACTACAACAGGCATTTATTGTAATGTAAATAAAGTGCAAGTAAAAACCATCACATTGTTAATTAAATCTGCTTCTAACATGCATAAAAAAATCCTAAACATGAATTCTAATCATCACAAAAGAAAAGTAAAATGAAAACAACGGCATAATCTTCTCATGCCATTATTTTCAAACAAGAAGAGAGAGTAAGATAAGCCCATCACAAAGCACAAAGAAAACACAACGAAAACTTCATTTAACCAAAGCAAATCCAGTATTTCCAAACAAGAAGAGAGATTAAGAGAAGCTCATCACAAAGCACGAAGAAAACACAACGAAAACTTCATTTAACCAAAGCAAATCCACTGAAATTTTTACAAAACCCATAAGATAATGAAGAACACAATACTTAGCTTTTTCCCTTGAAAGAAAGAATAAAATCTCTCCGACAAAGTCTCCCGCTGGATGCAATGCTAGAACATCTCCTTACAAATTCTCTCAAAATCCCCTCTCCAATCTCTCCAAAAGGGTAGAAATCTACATTTCTACACCTATTCTAAGAAACCTAAACTTTCTTCACACTTTTCCTAACATTCCTCTCACATAAATCCCTCTTTTTCTAACCTAAATTTGTTCTTTTAAAGTGTAGGGATGAAGTATGAAGAGTTGCCACAAGCACCCTTCCAAAAAGCTTCCAAATACATTGAATTTCAGTGTATAACCACAAAAAGTCGGTCCATAGTCATCCCGGGCGCTGTCGGTGAGCTTTTCTATCATTTTTGGTCTTCTTGGGTAAATCTCACCGTCGGCGCCATTTTGGCACCGTCATCGGGAAGACTGCGCAGCTCCACCGTTTCGCTCCGTTTGGCTCCGTTTTAGCTTCGTTTCGCCCCATTTCAGTTGCGTTGTGTTCCTAACAGATGACCCGACAAAATAAGCATGAAAACAACCTTCCTTTAAAGTGTAATCTCATTCAAACATATACAAGAAGTGTAAAAGAGATTAAGCATACAAAGACTTATCTAAAGGTGAGAGGGCAAAATATCATTTCTTGCTTGTTTTTGCTCCAAATTGCACCGTTTTTGCATCTTTTTGCTCCAATGACCATAATTCATCATACCTGCAACAAAATATCAAAAATACCCTTCTTTAAGGTGCAATATCATCAAAATCAGTGTAAACCTTTGGTCATTGATCATTTTCCATTTCTTTCTTGTCTTCATCAACTTTAGTTTCTCTTTAAATCCCTATTTCAACTTCTTTTCCACTTTGTAATTGAATAGCTTTAATTTGATCTTTATTTTGATCTTTTCGATTAACTTCCACAGTACTTGGAAGAATTCCAGAAGGTCTATTACTAAGTGCAGTAGCAATATGTCCTAATTGATTTTTAATATTTATAATAATAGCCCCTTGATTCTATACTTGATTTCCCATATTTAACATTACTTCTTCCATTGTTAGCTTCTTTTCCTTAACTTTTGGGTTATGGTTGGAGTTAAATTCTGGAGCATAATAAGGTCGAAAAGTAGGATTTCCTTGATTGTTCAAAGTTTTAGATGAATTCACCAAATTATTATAATTATTCCAACTAAAAATAGAGTGAATTTTCCATCAAGGGTTATGGATTGTTATTTCGATTATTTATAGCGTTTAAAGTTTCATAAGATGATTGAGTATCAATAATCTATCATAGTGAATTATCCTCTAATACTAGGGGTATTTAAGAGTAATTCACTCCCATTTTATAAATCTTTTTAGAAATAATAGCACTTTGAGATGCCAAAATAGACATTGCATCAGAATCATGAATGCTAGATACTCTCTTAGGATTGACCCTTTTAGAGGGCCATTAAAAATTATTAGTAGTCATTTCTTCAGTTCAAGAATATGCTTCATCAAAAGGTTTTGACATTAATTAACTATCCGCAGTAGCATCTATAATAGATCTAAGTGATCCTACTAATCCATTGTAAAATGCTTGAATTATTAACCAATCTGGTAAAGCATGGTGTGGACACTTTCTAAGAAGATCTTTAAATCTTTCACAGGCTTCATATATCGATTCCCCTTCAAACTGAGAAAAGGATGTAATATCATTTCTAAGCTTAGCGGTTTTCAAGGGTGGAAAACATTTAGCTAAGAATTTTTGTGATAGTTCTCCCCAAGTTCTAATAGATCCAAGTGCTGACGAATTTAACCAAGCCTTGGTTTTATCCCTTAATGAAAAAGGAAAAAGTCTAAGCCTAACAACATCATCAGACACTTCGTCATATTTAAATGTAGCACAAATTTCAAGAAAACTAGCAAGGTGTAAGTTAGGATCTTCAGTAGGTGATCCTCTAAACTGGTTATTTTGTACCATCTGGATAATATTAGGTTTTTGCTTCAAATGAATTAGCAGCAACATCAGGATTTTGAATAGTTAAGTGAAGTTCATCTGCTGTTGGGTTCACATCATCTTTTAAAGGTCTTTATCGATTTTCATTTATTTGATTATCTAAGTTATTTGCCATTTCTTATAAATTTTTAATTTCTCTTTGTTGTTTTTCAAATTTTTCTAATAGTGCGTTCTAATTCTGAATTGTAAGGTACTAAACCTTCAGATCCAATATTTTGCATAAACAAATAAAGTAAGCAAAGTAAAATAAATACTCTAATAAAAATAATTCTTTTTTGGATTTTTGATTTTTTAATTTTTTAATTTTTTATGGTATATATATTATCTCTAAATTTCCTAATTTATCAAACTATTTAATTTAACTGTTACCTTCCTCGGCAACGATGCCAAAAACTTGATCCGATTTTTTATTGCGATAGATTGTGTAAAATTTAAATAAGTATAATCAATTAATATTCAGATTCTACACACGTATACATATCATTATCAATTAATAATGAACTTTCTAGTTAAGCCCCAAATATCGATTCCTCAGGAAAGTTTAAATTAGAAATGATAAATTTGTTAGGAAATTCACAGAAAGTCAATTCAA
Source organism: Phalaenopsis hybrid cultivar (assembly GCA_002079205.1). Lineage (NCBI taxonomy): Eukaryota > Viridiplantae > Streptophyta > Magnoliopsida > Asparagales > Orchidaceae > Phalaenopsis > Phalaenopsis hybrid cultivar. Next base: position 140,873 of record JXCR01138623.1, on the reverse strand, counting down.
ATCACTGTCACTAATTTCAATTATTGAGAGCTAATCAAAATTAAAATTCTAAACTATTATCAAATAAAAAATGCAAAGTTTAAAACAGTAAACACTAATATATTAATTATGTTTATGTAACGAAGATTTTTATATGAAAAATCATCCTTCCTACTACAATGAAGCCATGATAAAATAAGATGAGATAAATGTTCATAATATGTATTGTGCCAAATATGATACAGTGCATAGAAAATCATTGGCTAATCTCAGTGTTTAGTCCCTAAATCTGTGGCTAGGTTAGGTGGATACCAACTCCCACTTAAGAGCTCCCATTTCCCTTCACCTGAAGTCTAACTCTAGCTTAAGTTTTTAAACAATAAGACCAAACTAAAGATTTTAGGCTGTCACCCTAATGGTTCTCTAATTCTACACCCAATAAAGAATATTTCCCTATTTATTTGCACTTAATTCCATGAACGATGTTCTCCTCCATGGAATCAAATGTGATCCTCACTCTGTTGTAGAATTCATACTCCATTTCTCGGATCATATGTTTCACAACACATTTTAACAATTCAATTGGCCAAATCGAAAATTAAATTAAGTTCGGAGTTGAAAAATTATCACAATTTATTTTACATTTTAATATTGGCACATCCATATTATCTCTTCATTTCATCATATCTTAGAGTAGGGAGAAAGATATAGGGAACTACTCAGAATTCATGAGAAAGAAACAACCAAACACAAATTTCATATATAAAAGAAAGTTCATACAACACTGATAAACAAACAATACTTACTGAAAACTCTTTCTCAAAGCAAATCTTTTGTAGCCTTTCCTTAGAAATGCAGGTAGAAGATATCTTTCACTTTTCTCGTTCTCCAATACTCTTACAGAAAGTTTCACACTAAATCTCACCACAAAAACTCTAAACTATGAAAAATAATAAAAAAAATTGACTCCAATATGGTAGTGGAATGGAATGATGTGGTGTGAAAAATGAACGTAGAGGAGTGAAAAACATAGAGGAGCACTTTTTATAATGAAATTCGGCCCTAAATAGTGCACAAGGTCGGTTCTCAAAGAGGTGCCTCCAAAAACTCTTCAAAAAAGCGTCCAAATACATCAAACCTTTTAGAAACGGGGTATGCACCGACTTTGGCGCCGTCGGCACTGGTCTGGCTCCGTCGACCCTGGTCTGATGCCGTCGACGCTGAGTAAAATCTCTAGTCTTAATTTGTTCTATGCCGTCGGTGCTGCCGTCGGTGCAGCCTTAAGTTGTTTTGCTTTTTTTTGCTTTAAGCCCTAAAAATTAACAACCTGCAAGAAAACATCAAAATGCCTTCCATTAAAGTGAAATATCACAAAAAATAAGTATAAATTATGGGTATAAAAATACATATATTTTTGGTTTATTACTTTGTTATATAAAATAGAATTCTCCTACTAATTAATGCTAAGATATTCATTTGTAGTGATTTTTTTTCAAAAATGAGTAAGGATAAAACATAGTTGATTGGTTGAAGGAGTGAATATTAGAGTCAATAAAAAGAAACCTAAATTGAAGTACTAAAATATTTCTCAAACAATCAAAATGAGGAGACCTTTTACACATCCACAATGAATATCCATCCATATAAAAATTATCTCCTAATGAAATTTAATAAATAACCAAAGATGATTTGATATGAACACAGTGAGACTCTAAAAGGAAATTTAAAAAAAAACTCAAAATAATCTTAAATACACTATAAGTATATGAATACTATCCATGCTAGGTTGCCCGAGGAAAACTTACTAATATGATTGAAAAAGAAAAAAAGATGCAAGCTAAAAACTGAATGCATGTTTAGCTATATAGGTGGAGAGTGGAGAGCATTCTTAAGACAAGAATTGTTATGACCTCTAAAAGGCTCTATTAGCGAGTAATGGGAACAAGTCTAAGAAGATTACATAATTTAATGGGTGCCTGAGTGGTCATAAGAGAGGGAACACATTATAAGAAACCCAAAAGAGTAATAAATGTAATAAATATAATAGTTATTTTGGAAAGATAAAAAATCAGTAAAGTGATTTAGCATGATGTTAAACACGTTAACCACAAATGAACAAGCAAAAACCTAGGCAAAAAACTAATCAATAAACTAGGTCAAAGTGGTAAGGGTGTTACGAAGGTAATTTTTTAAGGAAAACATATGTATGGATATCTAAGTCAAGGGACATTGGCTCCCAATAATAGAGATGTGACCATAGATGTTAGCTACGTAATTCTTTTTTTTGAAGGAGAATAGGTCACCAACAAACAGACTTGCAACTAGGGCCTGAATGGGTCTCATTTTGTAACCACGGTATCATGAAACTTAATGAAATTATAGGAATGGTGAAGTTGTTTCTAGTCGTTGTAAAACCTACTGCTAGTCACAGTTAACATTGTTGTTACAAAACTCCATTTATTTATTTTAATTAGTAGCAACTAAAATTACTCCTATTTGAGATTATAAAAATTATAGTGCATTTGTTATTTTATAGGTTTTATTTAACAAGTATATAAAGCTATCTTCAAGTAAAAAAAAAGAGCTCAATTAAAAACAAAGCACTTAAAGATAATTTGGTTTGAGACAATCGAGCGGAAGCATTTCAATTAAAGATGGTTGGTTATTTCAGATGCTTGGTGAAGTAAACTAAGTGCACAAATAGAGGCATAAGAGTTCACTTTTTTAAAAGAGCAGATATGCTAAAGTTTCGAATGCACTGGGAAAGAGTAAAAATAAAATAAAATCCCTTATGGTAATCTTCTTGTCTTGCTAAAAATTATTTTTTTAAGCTGTTACTTGCGGCTTGATCATCATTGCATCAAGTCAAAGACTTAGAAAACATTGCTAACAACTCAAGCATATGCAACATCTTCTTCACTAGTAAACTGTGCATCACCTCATATAGCGACAAGTCACCTCATTTCTATAGCTTTGCAACATGTTTGATTTCAATACATTTCAAATTTATTTCTATTTCACATGTTTCCGTTTTATTTTATTTAAGCACAAAAAATCATATTAAATAGCTAAACTAAACATGGAAGTGATTTTATTGCATTTTTCTGTTCCCAAACAAACTGATAAACAGTTTCACTCCATTATTATACAATCAACCTAATAGTTTTAATGTTAAAATTATGCATTTCAATTGCCTTTTATTCTTTATAGTGCATTCAATTCAAAATATTCAATCACTCCCCATGAAAAATTGGCAACTAATAAACAACATGTTTCAAGATAATCTGAATTGTGGAGAATAATAATCCTAATAATTGGTCGCATTCATGGAATTAATAAGGAGAATCATAAGTTATATCTAATTAGTAAATCTTCCAACAAAATGAAAAAAATTTAGAATTTTAATGCTGACACCATATCTCGTATAAGATTATTAGATATAGAACTAAATAGCTTCAAATGCTTTTGAGAATGTGCTGGTGGTGAGAAAAAAAAATCCAAGAATTAAGCTTACCAAAGATTGGATTGTAAAATCCATGTCATTGATGATATAAACAATGATAATCGAAAAATATTTTGTGAACTTTATTAGTATAACACATTGGCATTGTAAGTCATAAGATGTACAACTCAAATCCTAGACTATAAAAACTTTTATGTGCAAATATAAAATTTACACCCGACAAGATACAAAAGTCATCTTGATATAATTTTTAAAATTTAAAATTTTAACTTTATTACGCTCTTGAAGTTATTATAATATTTAAGACTACTCAAAGATGAAAAGAGAAACCTTCTTTAATGGTGTCACTATAAATCTATGGGCTTCAAAAATTTGACGCCTTGAACTCTCGCTGTTGTTCAAAGCTCTATTTTGTATTACGGGTCAAATTTTTAGAATACATACTTGATTGTAAATAAGAGACTAACTAGAGATTTCATGTGGTTCTAGGTTTTCTATAGTTGCAAGCCCTTATGATTATTTTCCCCTCCCAATAATGTGAGAGCACCTTCGATTAAGGCTAGTCATTAAGTAATGAATATTCAACATATGATAGCAACATATTTAGAATTTTAGATTATAAAATTTATCACTTTGAGCTTAGAACAGATAGTGGGACAAACGATGATAAAATATGATCATGATCCCATGATTATTTAGTCCCAAGTCATCCTAGTCCCTGATCTATTTAGTCAGAGGAAGTGGTAGACCCAACCTGATAGAAGGAACCTTATCAACAATCATGAGTTGCTTTGTCAAAGAAAAACCCATAGATTTTGAGTGAATATTTATTTAAGGTGACAAATTTAAGTCAATCTTAGCTAGCATAAGACTGTGTTAATCAAATGTAACCTTATGAGTCATAACCGAAAATGTAAAACATCACTGGGGAACATACAAGTTGCAACCATGACTATAATATGACGGTGTTGTTTGGCGATAAACCACTTGGTAAATGAGCACTGTTCATGAACAATAATTTCTTATAGATTTATTAGGCTAAATCATGAAGACAGATGACTCGAGCCACATCATCACTATTGTGAGATTTATTTAAGCATGACTATGATGACACACTTGATGTAGCATTCGCTCTTTGGGAGCCAATATAAATCAAGATTTTGTCACCCCATTAAATTATAATAACGGATGGATGACATTTTATTTAAGTCATTTGAGCAATTAATATAAGTTGAGTGTTTTGATTTATTTATTTTGAGAATTTGATTTTAAAATCTTAATTTAGTATTTGATTCCTCCAGTTGATATTTTTTACTGAAGCAGGCAATCATTGAGGATTTAGATATTTCTAAACATTCATGCTTGAAATTTATTTGAAATTGACAACTGAGTATCTATAAAATATCAATATTATCAACTCTAGTCCTTAAGAGGAGGGAGACCAAGCTATGTTATTTGGGCTTGAATAATTTTACATTAATGATTTAGACATTATTGAAAATACTAGACTCTCCCACTGCATTCTTTAAGAGGATGAGAATCGAACTAGCTATGTGAAACTTATAACCCTGCTCTATAAACAAGATGTCCTACTTGAAAGAGTGCATAGTTTTAATTATATTAAATTTAATTTTTATTTTATAACATGATGAGCCTTAACTTTAGATTAAACATAATTTTTTTTTTAAATGAATTTTGCACGTTTATTAGAGCAAGCACTATTTAAGAGAAATTTTATCTCTCGACATTCTTAGAGCATTTAAATTTAAACATTTAGTCAATTTGGTTGAGCACATATGAGTAAATTATAGTCAATATTGTGCTAGCCCATGCAACATTCTCAAACTATTTATTAAAATATTTAACACTTTAGCTGGAGGACAAATGGGGTTTTTTTGTTAATATATGTTTGTTTGGTATAGTTACATAGATTTTAACGCACATATTAGATGTTTGAAAGTCTTTCAAGAAAATACATTTAAGCTTTGAAAAATAACTCAAAAGTGTAAGTAAAAAACTTAAAATCATCCAAATCTTTACTATTGCATTTGATGTACCAAAGAGTGGCAATTGCACATTTTCTACGATGTTTGCACATATGTTAAGGCAATGTACTCAAGAAGACTTTGTCTTGAAATGTAAATGAAATCTACCCTTTTGTATTAAAAATGAAAATAAAACTGGAAACGCGCTACCCGGCCCTACCGAATATTCCCTCGCGTTATTTTGAATATTTTTCAGGTTATTCATGTATTATTAGAGTGCTATTGAGGTGTTATTCATGTCAGAGAATATTTTTTGCATTTTTGGTGTATTATTGGTGTGTTATTCATGAATAACACCTCAACAAAACACCAATAACACATGAATAATGCGAAAAATATTCCAAGTAACGTGAAAGAAATATTCCTATAACACTGCCGAGTTGGGTCACACGTTTTTAAAGTGTTATTAGTTGTGTTATTTAAGTAATATTTTCTGTGTTATTCATGTGTTATTGGTATTATTATTTAAAAAATAATAATAACTCAAAATCAACTCAATAACACTTCAATAACACATGAATAACACGAAAAATATTCAGAATAACGTGAAGGAAATATTTCTATGACACTATCAGGCCGGGTCGCGCTTTTTCATTTTCTTTTTTATTTTTTGTGGAAGTGAACCCCGACTTTTCATGTGTCAGTTCTAGGAATTTTTATTCGGTACGTGCACCGCATGAACCCCTGCATGCGGTACCGAATAAAAATTTGCCACGTGGAGTGTAATTCCACGTGGCTTTATAGCTTAAAAATAAGCTTTTTTTTTTACGTCCGACCAGACCCGATACTCCTTTTTGACGAAAATTTAATGCATAAGGCCCTTTCCCAGTTATAGCTAGATTTAGTTTCGCACTTTAGGGTTAGGAGCTGCTGAAAAGGACTACTCTGCCGACGACGAGAACGACAACCGCTTCCAGATCTGTGCGAGTTTAGCTTCTTGTACCGGATCTGTACAAATCCTTTATGTTTCTCCATTATCTAGTTTGTTTATCTGTGTGAGTTTTTGCAATCCAGATCTTAGGTATATCGTAGGTTTAATAAGTTTTATTTTTTGTTTGAAATTTTTATTGCATTCTTCTAGGTTTATCAGAGGTTAGTTTTATTCGAATTTGTTTCTGTGCTTGTGTTTAACAATACAGATCCTGGCAGTATTCTCTTAGAAATTTTGTTAATAAGGAATGTTGGGGTTATTGTGTGGTGATTGTGATATTATTATGATTTATTGTTGTGTTGTGCTATGAAGAGACTTTTTGGCTGCAGTTTTATGGTTTTATTGCTGTGTTATCATGGTGTTATTGTCTTTGCGGTATTATCTCTGCAGTATTCCAGTGTTATTTTTTTAACGAAGGATGTTAGTGTTATTATGGGGTTATTGCGGTATTGTTATAGTTTTATTGTTGTGTTATTGTACTATTGAAGAGAGTTTTATTATCGTGCGATTATGGTGTCATTGTCCTTCCTATTGGTGCTATTGTGGGGTAATGATTTATAGTGTTAAATGGTATTAGCATTGTGGTATTCTCGTGTTATTTTTATTAGTGATTGATGTTGGTGTTATTGTTGGGTTATTGTGGTATTATTATGGTTTTATTATTGTGACATTGTACCGTTTAAGAGAGTTTTATTGCTGTGGCTTTATGGGTTTATTATCATGTGATTATGGTGTTATTGTCTTTGATGTTTTAGTAGACGCACTTATCTTACTATTGGCTTATTTGTTTTTATATAACTTAAATCATTCAATGCAGGAAAAGAGGAAGATGGGCGAACAAGCAAAGTACTATTTCGTTGAGATGGAGATATGTTGATGGAGAGTTTTCTGATTTCTCAGGAGGCAATGAGATGGAGTTATTTTGTGATTCAATAATCTTGAATCATAAACAGTAGAAAAATCAGTCGCATCAATGATCAAAGGTTGATGGAGAGGAAGTTTTAGGCTCTTTACACATCTAAAGTTGATTGAGTTATATAATCTGATGTCAACGCTGAAGATGTGATTTGTATCAAGTAAGTCGTAATGAGTTTGTTAAATTGTGGGAATTGAAGAAAATGTAATTGTCACTTTTGATGTTCTGGACATCTCAAGTCTAATGTGAATGGTGTTCTGTCAGGTGAACCAACTGGAACACTATTCACATGAGACTTAAGAAGTGCAGAACAACATAACTTGCAATAACATTTTATTCTGTTTCCACATTTTAGCTAACCCATTACGAATTACTTGATACAGATCACATCATCACCTTTGTCATAAGATTATATAACTCAGTCAATTTTAGATGTGCGAAGAGCCTGAAACTTCCTCTCAATCAACCTTTGACTATAGATTGGAATGATTTTTTGACTGCCTATCAATCAATAATAAAAACTACATGCCAACGCCCTGGCCCTCGCTTCGCCACATACTATGTATTATACGGTGGTTATTGTTATATGCATCGTTATGCTTATTTGACATGTTGTAAGATTGTGGTATTATTAGTGATTTATTGGAGTATTATTTATCTATTATTTCTTATGGAGTATATTGTTTTATTGCGGAGTGATTGGTGTATTATTAACTTATATGTTTATCAACAACGCGGTGATATATATATGGTTGTATTGTGGTATTATTCGAGTCTTATTGTGGTGGTATTAATGGGATTACTTCCGACGTAAATTTTTTGGTGCCCTACAGTGTTACCGTGATTTTAATGTTTTTTTATTATGTTTTAATTTTGTGAAGTATCAGTATGGTTGTATTATGGTAACATCTGAGGGTTCTTTGAAATTTTATTAATTTTATATCACGTGGGACCCAGTTGTACTCCCGCCCAATAGTTACCTAATTAATTGAAAGAACAGAATTCAAAATGTCTATCAAAAAAGAACTCCGGAGCAAAACCGATAGACGCACGACCACTTTTGCCACTCACCATTTGTTTAGGGTTTCGAGTCTTCGTTCGTTCGCCGGTCGAAGTACATTCCTCAGTTCACCGCTAGAGTACAGTTGATCAAGATGGAAGCCGAGCCTTCTGAGATGGAAATCGAAGAGAACCCGACGACAGTCGAAGCCGAGGAGCCATTGCCAATGGAAACCGAAGATGAGCCTTCAAGAATGCAGTCGAAGAAAAAAACCAGTGATCGTAAGAAGAAGGTTGCTGAAGAGGGTTCCGCAAGGTATATTTTGTTTTTTTGTTGTTTTTTCTTCTTCTAAATACATTTGTTATTTGAAATGCAATTTTAAACAATACCGTGATAAAATGCAGTTATTTACCCCCACACCGAAAACCTCATTTGTACGTTAATAATATCACCGAGATGTAACCACAATATTACCTTAAAAGTATCGTAGTACTATAAGAATAATACCATCGAAATATTACCACAATAATACCATAATAACGCAATAATACATCCACAGCGGAAAAACATCTGATATTTGTTGAATTGTCTTATTTTTTATAAGTTTGTTAACCCACGTTCAATGAGCTGTAGATGCCGACCATATGTGGTCAGAGATTCCCTGGATAAAGTGAGGCATTCAATATCCGAGGATATTAGAGATGAGCTAAGAGCAATGAATGTTTTACAGTTTTTCGACCTCCCTCCATATCCACAAGAGAATGTTTTGACACTACAGATTTTGCAATACTGGCACCAAGATAAAATGGTTTTTAAAATTGGAGGGAAGGAGTTGCGGCTGTTGCCCGATGAAGTTGCCCTGCTAGTTGGCATGCCAAACAGAGGTGCAGTGCCAAAGTGGAGCAAAAGTCCGTCCTGTGGCGTGGATGCCCAGCAGATGAGGAACAATCTCTTGGACTTCTCAAGAGGGGGGTCTTCTACCGCTTTTGCTAAATTGTTTATAAAATTTTTGTCATCTAATCTATTCTTTTGCTCGAGCAATTTTAGTGTTCCCGAAGGACTTAACAACCTTGGGGAGAACATAGAGACATTTGCCTCATTTAATTGGCCTGCTGCGATATGTGATTTTCTTATAGAACAAATCAATTCAGTGGCCATCAAATTATTGAGGAACAAGCCTATTGGATACATATATGGGTTTCTTTATTTGCTTACGGTCAGCATATTGTAGATCTTGAACATGGTTAATGTTTACTAATAATCTTCCTGCTCAATATTGTCTATCTTTTATGCAGCTCTGGTTTTTTGAGCATACTTTTGTGGTAACGCATGTTAATGCTGNATTGTTTATAAAATTTTTGTTATCTAATCTATTCTTTTGCTCAAGCAATTTTAGTGTTCCCGAAGGACTTAACAACTTTGGGGAGAACATAGAGACATTTGTCTCATTTAATTGGCTTGTTGTGCTCTGTGATTTTCTTATAGAACAAATCAATTCAGTGGTCATCAAATTATTGAAGAACAAGCCGATTGGATACATAAATGGGTTTCTTTATTTGCTTACGGTAGCATATTGTAGATTATGAACATGGTTAATGTTTATTAATAATCTTTTATGCTCAATAATTGTCTTCTTTTATGCAGCTCTGGTTTTTTGAGCATACTTCTGTGGTAACGCCTGCCAATGCTGATGTCAGACCGAGGATGTTGAGATGGCCAACAACTGTTAGCTTGAACTCCTCGCAAATAAATATGGCCTTTAAGGGGCTGACCAGTGAACGGGCAAGTCATTTATNGATGGCCAACAACTGTTAGCTTGAACTCCTCGCAAATAGATGTGGCCTTTAAGAGGCTGACCAGTGAACATGCAAGTCATTTACGCTGTTGTTCAATAATTTATTTTAAGAATAGTAAATAAGGTTGATGTTACCTGAAAGGTCTTGCAAGTCAATGATAAATTCTTGGACCTACAAGAGGAGGAACATAATTTCCTTGCCAATCCAGATTAGGGTCTTCCTGATGTTTCTGAAAGTCGTCAGCCTGAGATTAGAGCAGAACCTCCTGTAGCTTTTGATATGGGGCCCGTTGTTGAAGGGGAAAGAGCCCCAGTACCAATTTTCAATGTAATGAATAAGAACCTGGAATCTCTGATTGATCTTATAAAAGGACAGGAGAAATGGTTCAGGGAGTTCCGAGGGACCCTAAATACAATTACTGTTGGAGTTTCGGGTCTGCAAGACCAGATGTTGAAGTTACATAATAAAATGGAAAAATATGAAAATGACAGTGCTGATGTTGGCATAGAACTAGAAGAAGAAGCATATGCCCAGTCCCCCTCATCTCCTGTTATAATCCCACAAGCTGACGAGGAGTTTTCCAATCCCCCATCCTCTCCTGTTGTAGTCACATATGCTGAACAACAATCTGCCCAGCCCCCCTCCCCCCTGTATCTGCTGAACTCCAACATGCTGAAGCACAATCTANAATGTAATGAATAAGAACCTGGAATCTCTGATTGATCTTATAAAAGGATAGGAGAAATGGTTCAGGGAGTTCCGAGGGACACTAAATACAATTACAGTTAGAGTTTCGGGTCTGCAAGACAAGATGTTGAAATTACATAATAAAATGGAAAAACATGAAAAAGACAGTCCTGATAATGGCATAGATCTAGAAGAAGAAGCATATGCCCAGTCCCCCTCATCTCCTGTTATAATCCCACAAGCTGACGAGGAGTTTTCACATCCCCCATCTGCTCCTGTTGTGGTCATAGATGCTGAACAGCAAGCTGCCCAGCCCCCCTCCCCTCCTGTATCTACTGAAATCCAACCCACTGAAGCGCAATCTGCCCAGGCTTCCTCCCCTACTATTATAACTACTCGTGTTGATGAGGAATCTTCCCAGCCCCCCTCTGCTCCTACTGGAATATCATACGATGTTGAGGAACCTGCCCAGCCCCTTACCCAGTTGATTACAAGTTTATTGTAAAGGGAGAAGGGCCGACACAGTCGTAGGAAGAAGGTAGTGAGCTCCCCTTTCACGACCTTTGAATATAAGCGGAGGAAAACAACAGAGGTTGCTGAGAAGATTTTATCTGCCGAGGAAACAAATACTGATTAGGACAGTACTGGCTCACTAGAGAAAACACATGTACAAATTTCATGGATTGTCGAGCAAATACTTGACACTGCACCCTCAGATGAGCCAGTTGCTGCTACTACTACCACCCCCGAACTGCCTAATATTGCTGCCACCTCTCCAATACCTGAAACAGCTCTGCAGATAGTACTATATGTACTTCTATCTGCTCATGTAGTGGACGTATCTGCAACATCGGTATTTCTTATCTTATTTGGATCAATTTTCTATATGTAGTTTATTTCAATTGAATTTGTTGGTTGCTTTGTTTATGTGTAGTCCTCAGTGACCGAAAGACACGTTGATTTCCCAGGGCGAGCATTGATATCTGCAGAGTTGCAAACATGTATTGATCAGTGCTTGTCACAATACCCTGTAAAGTAAGTTTTAGCCAATAGGTCATTCCATCGGAAGTTTATTAATGTGATGTTATATATGTATTATTTTTACCCTCCAGGAATGACTTTATTGTCCACCTAAAAGATAGTTCAATATATATTGATCGGGGTATGATGGATGATGTACTCTGCAATGGATGGATTGGGAATGACCAGATGGATGCATTAGCCCTACTTCTTCATGAGAGGAAGACCCAAAATCCAGCATCATTCCGACGATACATAAACGTTTCCTCTTTATACTATGTATAGAATAAAATTATGATCATCATAAGAATTTTAATGTAGTCCATGATTATCTTAAAGTGTGTCAATTCATGCAGGGATATCAGAAAATGCAAGGTGGTGACAGCTTAAGGTTTGTGCGCCACATTACGAAGGAAGCCGTGAAAGATGCTGAGATTTTATTGTTTCCCATTGTTGAAAACCATCACTGGATACTGCTGATTGCTGACCTGAAGAATAAGAAATGGAAAATATACGATTCATTACAAAAAAAAATGCATAAGGCAGTATGCGAGTGCGTTGTAAGTCATAAACTACATAATATGTGAATATCATATTAAATTTCTCATTCCATAACATTTGTTCCTCCCACCTTTCATAGATAAGAATGTTTGCAGCGGATGTCAGACTATGTTTTGGTACAAGGAAACCCGGATCATGGGGGTTGACAATGGCCAAGGGCGTACCAACTCAAAATAACATCATTGACTGCGGCATGTTTGTCTGCAAATACATTGAAAACTCGTTGATGCCAACCCAATAGATTAAAGCAAAGAGCTGCTGTGGCAGGATGATATGGCAAGATTTCGGGGCGAGTTGGCATATGAAATCTACAGATGGATCGCCTCTGTTAAAAATGTGTGAAGGAGTATTGCTGTTGGATAGAAATTCTTTTCTTTATTTCGTTGTATATGTATATTTTGAAGGAGTATCTGTACGGTTGTATTTTTAAGGTGTTGTATATTTTGAAGGAGTATCTTCACGTTGTATTGTAATATGCTGCGGTGGTTGTATTTTTAAGGTGTTGTCAAGGTTCTATTTTTATGTCGTTTTTGATGACCAGTGGTTGTATTATGGTTTCATCGCGGTCGTGCTCAGGTTGTATTTGTTTAAAGCGTATGACGATCCACATAAATAGACGTCTTAAGGAAACCGCAGAGGTTGTATTATGGTTTCATCGCAGTCATGTTCAGGTTGTATTCATTTAAAGTGTATGACAATCCACATAAATAAACGTCTTAAGGAAACCGCAGAGGTTGTATTATGGTTTTATCGTGGTCGTGTTCAGGTTGTGTTTGTTTAAAGCGTTTTAGTCCACATAAATAAACATCTTAAGGAAACCGCAGAGGTTGTATTATGGTTTCCTCGCGGTCGTGTTCAGGTTGTATTTGTTTAAAGCGTATGAAGATCCACATAAATACACGTTTTAAGGAAAATGCAGAGGTCGTATTATGGTTTCCTCGCGGTCGTGTTCAGGTTGTATTCGTTTAAAGCGTATGACGATCCACAGGAATAAACCTGTCCTGAGGAAACCGCGGAGGTTGTATTTTGGTAACTTTACGGTGTTGTTCTGGTTTTATTATTCATGCGGGGTTGCCGAGTGCTGGTTTTATTCGAATATGCCGCCAAAGATTCCAATGAAACCGGGCGGATCGGTAGGAATAAACCTGTCTTGAGGAAACCGCAGAGGTTGTATTTTGGTAATTTTACGGTGTTGTTCGGGTTTTATTATTCCTGCCATGTCTGCCGAGTGCTGGTCTTATTGGAATATGCCGCCAAAGATTCCAATGAAATTGGGCGGATCGGCAGGAATAAACCTGTCTTGAGGAAACCGCGGAGGTTGTATTTTGGAAACTTTACGGTGTTTTTCTGGTTTTATTATTCATGCGGTGTCTGCCGAGTGCTGATTTTATTGGAATATGTCGCCAAAGATTCCAATGAAACCAGGCGGATCGGCAGGAATAAACCTGTCTTGAGGAAACCGCGGAGGTTGTATTTTGGTAACTTTACGGTGTTGTTCTGGTTTTATTATTCATGCGGTGTCTGCCGAGTGCTGGTTTTATTGGAATATGCCGCCAAAGATTCCAATGAAACCGGGCGGATCGGCAGGTAAACCTGTCTTGAGGAAACCGCGGAGGTTGTATTTTGGTAACTTTACGGTGTTGTTCGGGTTTTATTATTCCTGCCATGTCTGCCGAGTGCTAGTTTTATTGGAATGTGCCGCCAAAGATTCCAATGAAATCGGGTGAATCGGCAGGAATAAACCTGTCTTGAGGAAACCGCGGAGGTTGTATTTTGGTAACTTTACGGTGTT
>JXCR01138623.1:98610-116798 GCA_002079205.1 Phalaenopsis hybrid cultivar | reverse complement strand
AGTCATTAAAGATATGTATACTAGAGCTGTTACTTGTGTTCAAACTGAAGGAGGATTGACAGAATATTTTCCTATTTCTGTTGGATTACATCAGGGATCGGCTTTAAGCCCATATCTTTTTGCTTTAGTTATTGATGGAATTACTGGACATCTACAGGAAGATGTACCTTGGTGTATGTTTTTTGCTGATGATATCCTTCTCGTGGATAAAACGAGAGAGAACGCCCAGGAAAAACTTGAATTATGGAGGTCTACATTGGAGTCTAAATTGCTGATGACATCCTTCTCGTGGATAAAACGAGAGAAAAAGTCCAGGAAAAACTTGAATTATGAAGGTCTACATTGAAGTCTAAAGGTAAGACGAGAGAAAAAGCCCAGGAAAAACTTGAATTATGGAGGTCTACATTGGAGTCTAAAGGCACGAGAGAAAAAGCCCAGAAAAAACTTGAATTATGGAGGTCTACATTAGTGCTGATGACATCCTTCTCGTGGATAAAACGAGAGAAAAAGTCCAGGAAAAACTTGAATTATGAAGGTCTACATTGAAGTCTAAAGGTAAGACGAGAGAAAAAGCCCAGGAAAAACTTGAATTATGGAGGTCTACATTGGAGTCTAAAGGCACGAGAGAAAAAGCCCAGAAAAAACTTGAATTATGGAGGTCTACATTAGGAGTCTAAAGGCCTTCGTTTAAGTAGAACTAAAACTGAATACATGGAATGTAATTTTAGTAGTAATAGCTCTAGTGACAGAAGTGCAACTGAATACATGGAATGTAATTTTAGTAGTAATAGCTCTAGTGACAGAAGTGTGACTTTGAATGATCAAATTATTAAAAAGTGTGAANGATTCATGTAGCCGACCCCACGTAGTGGGATTAAGGCTTTGTTGTTGTTGTTGTTGTTGTTCGATATTGGGATAAGATCAATTGCTCTAACGGTAAATTGATTGGTTTTTTTTAGCCGAAAGCTTTTCATATAACTGCCTTCTCCAAATATATGCCAATAATAATTGCATATGATGAAAATAAGCCATCTATATAACTTATTTTTGATTGTCTATTGTAATTTACTTTTTAATTTAAAATAGATCCACATATCGTGTGAAATCTGGGCTAGCTGTTACAAGTATGTTATTTCTCTGGCAGGTTAATTCGTTTTGCTTCAGATATATTTGTGTGTTTTCTATTGAGTTTTACTTTTACCATTAGCATTTTTTATCATTGTGAACTCCTGTTTTGGTCGCCAGCATTACTATTATCATGATTTGATCCCTCTTCCAGAGTTTTCTTGTGAGTTGAAGGCATACTTTTACTGCTGCATTGTCCAAAAAGTTGTGGGATTTTTTTTTTCTGATATAGTTATGAAAACAATTGTTGGAATAAATCATATTGTTCTTCGCTCAATTTGTTTGTAACTAACCTATTTAAAGTAATCATGTTCTGTTTTGCTACATTCTAGATTGTTTTTTCGGTAAGTTTCAGGGCATTTAATTTTTTAAGTAGTCTACTTTATATGTGTTTGATTCATTATGTAAGTTTCAGGGCATTTAATTTTTGGTTTTAGATATATTTCTCATTTTAAATGTTAAAATATTGATATTTTTTATGTGATATGAAAAATTCGGGTGACATAAATGTAAAATGTAAAGTCAGATATGTAAATACATAGGAATTTGGTGTTATGTGTGTAAATGCTCCTTTATGTAATCAAGTAATCAGTTATTTGTTTTGCTTGATGTGCATAGAAGCTTTTTTTATGCAACGATTGCTGTAGTATCATAAAATGTTATCTTGATCGAGCTAATAGAATGTTGTCATGTTTATATCCATGCTGTGATTAGAGATTCTTATTAATGAGGAAGATATGACTGGTGATAACATGAAAGACAGCAAGATAGTTGACAAGATACCTTATAATGAAGTAGAGATGGCTCATGAAATGACAGGGAGAAAGATACATCCAATTCAGACCAATATTTCCAACTTTATTCTTAAATTTAAGTCAGTTTTCAAGTGTAGACTGTGCCCCAGAATTCTCTGCTTAAATGAAGACGCTGTTAGAGCACACCTCTCTTCAAAAGTAAGCTCGATATTCTGTTTTCGAGAGTTATATATGTTATTGATTCCCAATTCCTTAAACTTTTATCTCTGCTCTTATCTAAAAGTCTTCATTTGGTATGGTTTTTGCTTTTCTATATGCTATCAGAATTTCTTAAAATCTGATTTCCTCTTCCTCAAAAGCTGCTATTTCATTTGCTGTTTTCTTACTAAAAAAGAAGCAGAAAGCAGAAACCAAATGAAGCCTAGTTCAATTTAGGGGCATTTGCATGCATAGTACACAATTCTTATGTACCTAAACTTTCATATTACACCCGCAGCAATCCAATTTCTTATATCTCGTAAAAAATAGCACTATTACCACTTTTTAAAAGTCAAAATACACCTTTTCAAGCGTAGGTTTAAAGAACCTAAGTGCCATATATGTAAATCTGGAAGTTTAGGCGTGTGATATGTAAATACATAAGAATTATGTGCTGGGTATGCAAATTTCCCTTCAATTTATAGATATATTCTGAAATGTGACATTTATTTCTCCAAAATATCTGTTTGATTTTTTTTTTTAATTGTTGTTAATGCTCTTCAAAGAGGCATGCGCGGTCCAAAAAGCTGCATGACGAGGGTAGGCTGAAATTAATGTTAAACAGTGATGGAGAACTTGAGGAGGAGCAGGAGACACATGCTGAAAGGCATGCTAGAATTTTAGCTCTATCTGAGGTATATAATCTTTTTGCTTATTCTCTATAACTTAATCAAATGTCAGGTCAGTGAAGTTCTTTCAATTTGATAGAAATCTCCTCCAAAAAAGAAGGACAATGGGCGTAAGAGGAAAAATGAACGGAGGAAGAAGGTAAAATTTTATCAACTCTGGGCCATACAGGCATATTTATTTGTAATTTTTCAATAAAAAATATCTCAAGTTTCATTACTGCAGTAGATCAATGCACATTCATCTGTCAAATTTTAGTATATTTGATATCTAATTACTTGTCTCTCAAAACTTTTCTGATGGTCGGCCACCTCACTCTTCTTGAGATGCGTTAAGGAAAATGAGACGAAAGAAATCATCTGAATGTGGGAGTCACTCTGGAGGGAAAACTTTGGTACATTGAATTCAATGCCAAAGCTACTTTTGGCCAATCCTTATGAAGGATGCAAATGAGTTTTCCAAAAGCTGCAAGCAATGCCAGAAGTATGCGCCGTTGTAGCATCAATCGGCTCATAAACTACAGCCAATTGTTAGTTCCTGACCTTTCGCCATCATCGGGCTTGACATCATCGGGCTTTTTCCTCCTTCAAAGGCTAACGTAAATTCCTCTTAGTCGTTGTGGATTATTTTTCAAAATAGGTTGAAGTGAAGGTGCTCTCAACAGAGGTCGTCCGGAACTTCATCTGGACACGCATCATCTAAAGTCAAGGGATGGGCTTTAAGTTCACTTCTGTGCATCATCTGTGGACCAATGGACAAATTGAGGCTGCCAAAAGTTCATTCTGAATCTGCTAAGGAAAAAAGTTGAAGGAGAAAAAAAAAATATGGTGGGTTTTGTCGGTCCTTTAGGCAGTTCGAACAACATCATCTACGATGACCGGGCAAACTCATTACATGCTATCCCACGGGACGAAAACAATGCTGCCGGTGGAGTATAACGACCATAGCCAGAGGATCATCACAGCCTCTGCGCTCGACGAAGAGAATCTCACCAACTATTAGGAGGCGAATGATGAAGGAATGATGTGCGCGCTCGACTTACTTCGAGGAAAGTCGAACCAATGCAACGCTTCAGCATGATGAAGTAAAAAGGATGATTGCTCGGTACTACAACAGACATGTCCGAGAGAGAGAGCATTTGTGCTCGATGACATAGTTCTGAAGAAAGCTGACCTAGCAGTCTGAGGACAGACGGTCTGTAAACTCGACCAAACATGTATTGGCCCATTCATTATTGTTGATCAAAGAGTTGCCCGAGGAGCATTTATGCCGAAGACATACACTGGGAAATAAGTCCCCCGTTATGTGAAGCAGGGAGGATCTCAAGAAATTTTTCTCTTAGATCAAATATGTTGTACCAACACTTACAATTTCTTTTTTAAATGGTAATGAAAATAATTGCTAACTATGTGTCCATAACTCCAGGATCAAACGACACTTGGGGAACTCGTGATGATGCTATTTGGCTTCGAAATGACACTCGGAGAACCGGAGTAGTACCCTAAACGGTGACCGACGACAACTTTAAGACGTCCGATCAACAAAAATTTAATGGTTCATCTTACAAAACTATCGTCTCATAAACTTGTTTCCAAGCTTGGATCATATGAATTTTCAGAGGTGGTTTCTTGCCCAGCAGCGACAAGCTTTGATAAGGGTACTAAGAAAATCACATTGGAAAAGAGTTTCGACGACTACGCCCTACGAGGGATAGTGCGACCAAAATGAAACATAGGTCCCTCATACAGTCGAGACTCATATTAAGGTTTGAGCAAGTGATGTTTTCTAAAATAAACCGACTACAACGCATGCCTTCCAATCGTTTGAGAAAAAAAATCTAAAATGACCGACAACGCCACGACGTCCGATCAACGTACGCATATTAAAGGCCAATCCTCAACGCTGGAGCAATGGAAACCTATCCCAGAAACTTGAACCGAGCAAAGTGCTTGAGATGGTTCCTTGCCCTGTTGCGACAAGCTCTGTGAAGGGCATTACTCAAATCATCCCAGCTGTTAAGTCTCGATGATCAATATTGTTCGAGGCAATGTCACGACTGAGCAAATGAGACATGCACAACATAAAACTTGAGCCGGGCAAAAATCGTACCAAGATCGACCAAAAAGACAAAGACGAGTAATGCAACATTCCATAATTGAACGAAGCAGGTAAAGACAATAAAAAAATAATAAAATAGATAAAAGTCAACTGAAGGTCATGTTTCATTCATATAATCATTCAGTTATATATCTATTCTTTCTATACAAAATTTTGTCTGCTATATACAATGTTTCAATTACATTTCAAAAAAAAAAAACTTCGGGCTGAGTGTTGGATGATCCTCTGTTCGCCACATTATCGCCCTCAAACTCCTTTCTTCAAGCTGCTGTTGAGGGAGCGGCAAGAAGTTTCTTGAATTCATCTAAATCAGAGTACTTTGGGTCAACAATCCCAACCTTAACAAATTGTCGACCAACATAGTACCTATCTTTAGATGTGAGATTTGAGTGTCAAAAGAAGTCTTATGGTGTCTTCATCCTGACCACCTACTCTGTTAGTTTGATGTTCTCTTCTTGAATAGTAGCTACCCACTCACACGCAATCTCCAGCTCCATCTCGGCCTCCTCCAGTCGAGCCTCTGTTAAGGTCGCCCGATCTTTAGTTGCTCTCTTTTGAGCCTTCGCTTCATTTGCCTTTGCCTCTGTCTTCAAAGCTCTCTCTTACTTTAAGGTAGAGGGAGAACAATTGATACGTGGCTACGAGTCCCAACAATTAGTACCGATCGATCATATGATAGAGGCCCTTTGGCCGAAGGTTGTTCAATTATTTTTAGAAGCTCTCCGAAAAAAGCACATTAGCAATCGTCGAAGCATACTCCGCCGTCCTAGGAGCCTTCAGAAACCAATCCCTCAACACATTTATTAGGGTGAAGTGGGAGTCTGGGCTAAGGAAGACCTTCAACCGCTCCTCCTGCATCAGACTCCAATAAACCTTAGCCTCCTTTTGTTATTTATTATTATTATTATTTGGAGAGGCAATGGAAGGGAGGAATCAAAATCATCAGTTGGAGCCTTGCATTTCCTCTGACGCGCTCCTTTGGAGGTGGCCGACCCATGCTCCGGGATAGACTCTGATCCAACCTCTTCTTCTCCCACCCGGGCTTTCCTCCATGTTGCCCGCTTCCAGCTTTTCGTCTGATTCAGCTGGTGACCATGGAGAACACCGACTGACCTCCCCTCTTTTAAACAGAGGAATAAAGCCCAAAGACGATGGCCAAGGAAGTCCCTATGTCGACGGTCATTCCAACGACTCCCTGATATCTGATCCAAAAACACTGGGAGTTCTCTCGTCCTCTTGACGATGCTTCCTCGAAGGACTGACGTTCATCAAATTGGGTTTTAATTCAATCAAAGTTATGTATCTGGTTATAATGTTTTGAATAACAACTGTTGTTTCAGAATATAATGCATGAATTCCTAACTTAGGACATCTCTGACTGTCTGGTCATCCTAGTCTTCTTCTCGTTCTTCTTCTCTAGTGATCGTGGGAGCAACAACCTTTCTTTTCCTGGACTCGTGGGAAAATCAAGAGTTCTTCTCAATCTGTCACCTTTTCTCCTCATCCGATGCGGTCCACGATTCTGGGGCGCCAAATCGAGCGAGATTCAACACTCGGTTCACCATCGTTGGATCTGTGTATTGAATAACCGACAGTTATTTGCCTGCTACGGTCGATGCTAGTCCCAAGATTCATGCTGGGACTCCTTATATGACTCTCCAGTCCAGTCTTGGCAAACCCCACAGAGGAAACAAAGCTTTAAAATTTTTTATTTAATTTTAAAAATTTTCCAATCTTTGATCTTATTCTCAAGATCAACCAAATGGAATGTCCTCGTCGATCCAAAGACATTGTAGCCATCGGGCTTCACATTGAAGGAGAACATATAAGAGTAACTCTCGAGAACCAAGGGATCTTTATCCGCTGACAGTATATCATGAAAGTCATAACAGCCGCAATTGAGTTCGACTTTATCTGCGTATGGATTACTCCATAATAGTTCAATATCTACAGAATCTCGGGGCAAAAGGGTGCTGATGTCCCCATAGGAACTATTCTCTATAGAAAATCAGATCATCGCTGGAATTGTCGGTCGCCCGAGCTTCCAGTCCTACAACTTTGAGCATTATGTTTGAATTATACATGCAAGTGTCTTCAAGCAATTTGGTGTCGAACGAAGAAAGGCAAAACGTTAGTTGGCACCAGACGAAGAGCTGAGGGGAGCATTTGGAAGCCATGTGAACCAACAAAAACAAATTGACCCAAGGATAAAGATGAAAACTGACTGAAGGGAAGGGAAAAAAGAATTTGTTAAATGCTGAAAATTTTTTACCCTTGACCATTATATATATGGTGCCCAGGGAAGTCGAAAAGTCACAAAGTTGTATCTCGATATCCGGAAATTCATATAAAATCAACATAATATTTGAGAAAATGAAATGACAGATAAGATTTTGAAAATTTGCAAAATATTTTTTTATTTATTCAAGATAAAAAATAGTTTACACTTAGTTCTTCGTTCGCCTCAGTTGATACACGATCAGGACTAACTAAATTTGGTATGAGGCTCACCCCCCACACTAAAATCTCTCAATGCTCTCCTCCTCCGCCCGAACCCTAAGAATCGAACAGGTCGCTTGGACTTCCTCCAGTTCCATCCGGAGAGTCGTTATATCCGGCCTTAAGAGCCGCCAACTCTACAGTATGTTCCCTGCGAAAAACCGCTAGTTCTTCCTTCCAGTCATGTATGACCGCCTCCCTCTGCAGGCCAACCTCCCAGGCGAAGGAGCCCACTATCTTGTCCATGTGTGAGCCAGCGACATCGTGATCCTTACAACTCGTCAGCCTCCCTTTCAATGTCCTCACGAGGGCCAGAAAAACAACCGGCTGCACCTCCATTGTGGGTAAGAGCTGATTGTCCCTCAGTCACCTTTGGAACCGAAAAATGGCCGACTCCCATCGTCATTGAGTCGATGATCTGGACGGTCACATATGCAGGAGTAACCAAGTGTCAGATAAAATAATGATGAATCTACTCAATCAAAGAGGCCAAGTTTTCTCGTACCAAGGCTTCGATTCACTTCAGACGACTGGAAAGATGAAATGCTCTCACCAAGAAGCAATCGAACGCCAACCTGGTTGGTTTTGTCGACTGATGGAAAGGCAATTATCTCCCACACAGCGGGATCTGGGTCTCAGAGACCACCTGGATATGTTGTTGAGCCAGTGGGTTCACATATCAGTGTAGGGCAAGGAACGCACCGACAATGCTTATGTCTGCCCTGATGCCTGTCTCTCGGTGGAGCCGAGCTTGAGTCAGACGACTCAGTCTCTTTTTCTAGCTCCTCTACTCCCTGCTTCTTATAAGCCACTTATTTAACCCATTTTTCTACTTTCGGTCAGCTCCCTCCTTTCGGTCTTTTCTCTCCCTTCGACCTCTATTGTTATGGGCTGACTCCCATCTTTCGTATTTTTTTTGTCGCGGGTCGGCTACCCTTTAGTTTTCTCTTCTCCCATACATTCTTTGACTGGTGAAGTTTTTCAGCAGAAAGTCTAAAGGCCTTCATCATCGCCGCCTCATTAACCACCTATGCAGAAACCTTCTTATCATTCACCATAAAGATATCTTCTGTTGATAACCGACTGAAAGGAAGGAAATTGAGAAAAATGTGATGGAGAAGTGCTAATTCTGCCCTATTTATAGGGGATGTGGGCACAAAAATTAGGAAGTTTAATTATTGAAAATACTTATTATGCAATAAATGAATCCATTTTTTGTATTTAATTCTCTTATTCTTATCGTAGCTGTAGTTTTCAAGAAGTAAGAAAATCAGGGTATCAAATATGTACATAAAAAAATATATTAAGATGAATCTCAAGATAGTTCAATGAATCCCACCGACAAATATCAAAAGACACTATATCGGGATAGTCGATATCAAGCATCGATTTCTTCAGTCGGAACTCTGAGCCGACCAAACAGAAGGGCAACCGAATGTAGAGTTAAAGGAGTCCAATCCTAGGGGTAGTCGTTCACGACCAGTTCTCTTAATCGATTCGAGAACTCCTCACAAAAATGGCCAAAGGGCCCACCACGGAACGTATCTTTGACCTTCTGAGAAGGTTCATTGTCCAAGGAAGGCTGTCTGTCGGATTACGACGCTACACCCTCTGCTTGACTGCCCAGTTTATCCTAAAGATAGGAGTGCCTCTTCCCGGAGCTTTCTCTTGAAAGACCAACCGACAACCTTCCAACTGATTAAACATCTTTTGGCCGACTAGTTGGCTTCATTCGACCGTTACGTTTTTGCATTTATACCAGACAAGTTTCTCATATCAAATAAAAAATTTGAAGGTGAAGTGTTACATATGTAATTTCTTAGGAATCAAGTGGTCTGCATGTAAATCTTCCAAAAAAAATAATAACTATGGGACCGATCTAAAGCTAAAAGTAGTTTAGAAGCTGCTTATAAAATTTTTGACCATATTTCTTCAATTGTATCATTTTTTAATCATCAATCCAATTTTGCAGAGGGTGCGCACTACATCTAACAATGGAAAATCAGAACCGTCCATTAAAAATTGCTCCAAGAAGAGGCGAACGGTGGATACCTGAAGAGCCCTTTGAGGCGTTCTCCACCGCTCATCCATTTTGATGGCTGGTTGCTTTCGACAGATGAATTTATTTGTTTTCTTATTTTTCAGCAGAGTAAAATCTAGAAAATTATTTATCCAAAAACAGTATAAAGATTATAATTGAATTATTACTATTTTCTGGCTTAGTGAACGAACAAACCTGGGAGTCTTACTGATTTCCCTCGAGATTGGTGCACTAATCCGATCGCAGCGTGATGAACGGGCGAGATCGTCAAATCTTTGGAAAATCAGGTCATGATATTCTGATCAAAATTTGATTAGGATAAGCTCTCAATTTGTATATATGATCNGCTTTTCTATATGCTATCAGAATTTCTTAAAATCTGATTTCCTCTTCCTCAAAAGCTGCTATTTCATTTGCTTTTTTCCTACTAAAAAAGAAGCAGAAAGCAGAAACCAAATGAAGCCTAGTTCAATTTAGGGGTATTTACATGCATAGTACACAATTCTTATGTACCTAAACTTTCATATTACACCCATAGCACTCAAATTTCTAATATCTCGTAAAAAAATAGCACTATTAACACTTTTTAAAAGTCAAAATACACCTTTTCAAGCATAGGTTTAAAGAACCTAAGTGCCATATATGTAAATCTGGAAGTTTAGGTGTGTGATATGTAAATACATAAGAATTATGTGCTGGGTATGCAAATTTCCCTTCAATTTATAGATATATTCTGAAATGTGACATTTATTTCTCCAAAATATCTGTTTATTTTTTTTTTTAATTGTTGTTAATGCTCTTCAAAGAGGCATGCGCGGTCCAAAAAGCTGCATGACGAGGGTAGGCTGAAATTAATGTTAAACAGTGATGGAGAACTTGAGGAGGAGCAGGAGACACATGCTGAAAGGCATGCTAGAATTTTAGCTCTATCTGAGGTATATAATCTTTTTGCTTATTCTCTATAACTTAATCAAATGTCAGGTCAGTGAAGTTCTTTCAATTTGATAGAAATCTCCTCCAAAAAAGGACAATGGGCGTAAGAGGAAAAATGAACGGAGGAAGAAGGTAAAATTTTTTCAACTCTGGGCCATACAAGCATATTTATTTGTAATTTTTCAATAAAAAATATCTAGAGTTTCATTACCGCAGTAGATCAATGCACACTCGTCGCTCAAATTTTAGTATATTTGATGTCTAATTACTTATCTCTCAAAACTTTTATGATGGTCGGCCACCTTACTCTTCTTGAGATACGTTAAGGAAAATGAGACGAAAGAAATCTTCTGAATGTGGGAGTCACTCTGGAGGGAAAACTTTGGTACATTGAATTCAATGCCAAAGTTACTTATGGCCAATCCTCATGAAGGATGCAAATGAGTTTTCCAAAAGGTGCGAGCAATGCCAGAAGTATGCGTCGTTGTAGCATCAATTGGCTCATAAACTACAGTCAATTGTCAGTTCCTGACCTTTCGCCATCTGAGGGCTTGATATCATAGGGTTTTTTCCTCCTTCAAAAAGCCAACATAAATTCCTCTTAGTCGCTGTGGATTGTTATTCAAAATAGGGTAAAGTGAAGGTGCTCTCATGAATTACAACTGAGGTCGTTCAAAACTTCATCTAGACACACAACATCTAAAGTCAAGGGATGGGCTTTAAGTTCACTTCTGTGCATCATCTGTGGACCAATGGACAGACTGAGGCTGCCAACAAGTTCATTCTGAATCTGCTAAGGAAAAAAGTTGAAGAAGAAAAAAAATATATGGTGGGTTTTGTCGGTCCTTTAGGCAGTTCGAACAACATCATCTACGATGACCGGGCAAACTCATTACATGCTATCCCATGGGACGAAAACAATGTTGCCGGTGGAGTACAACGACCATAGCTAGAGGGTCGTCACAACCTCTGCGCTCGATGAAGAGAATCTCACCAACTGTCAGGAGGCGAACGATGAAGGAATGATGTGCGCGCTCGACTTACTTCGAGGAAAGTCGAACCAATGCAACACTTCAGCATGATGAAGTAAAAAAGGATGATTGCTCGGTACTACAACAAACACATTTGAGAGAGAGAGCATTTGTGCTTGACGACATAGTTCTGAAGAAAGCAGACCTAGCAGTCCAAGGACAGACGGTCTGTAAACTCGACCAAACATGGATTGGCCTATTCATTATTGTTGATCAAAGAGTTGCCCGAGGAGCATTTATGCCGAAGACATACACTGGAAAATAAGTCCCTCGGATGTGGAGCGGGGAGGATCTCAAGAAAATTTTCTCTTAGATCAAATATATTGCACCAACACTTACAATTTTTTTTTCAAAAAATGGTAATGAAAATAATTTCTAACTGTGTCCATGACCCAGGATCAAACGACACTTAGGGAACTCGTGATGATGCTCTTTGGCATCGAAATGACACTCGGAGAATTGGAGTAGTACCCTAAACAGTGACCGATGACAACTTTAAGACGTCCGATCAACAAAAATGTAATGGTTCATCTTACAAAACTATCGCCTCATAAACTTGTTTCCAAGCTTGGATCATATGAATTTCCAGAGGTGGTTCCTTGCCCATCAGCGACAAGCTTTGATAAGGGTACCAAGAAAATCACATTGGAAAAGAGTACCGACGACTACGCCCTACGAGGGATAGTGCGATCAAAATGAAACATAGGTCCCTCATACAGTCGAGACTCATATTAAGGTTTGAGCTAAGCAATGTTATCTAAAATAAACCAACTACAACGCATGCCTTTCGATCGTTTGAGAAAACAAAAATCTAAAATGACCGACAACACCATGACGTCCTATCAGCGTACACATATTAAAGGCCAATCCTCAATGCTCGAGCAATGGAAACCTATCCCAGAAACTTGAACCGAGCAAAGTGCTTGAGATGGTTCCTTGCCCTGTTGCGACAAGCTCTATGAAGGGCATTACTCAAATCATCCCAGCTGTTAAGTCTCGATGATCAATATTGTTCAAGGCAATGTCACAACTGAGCAAATGAGACATGCACAATATAAAACTTGAGACGGGCATAAATCATACCAAGATCGACCAAAAAGAAAAAGGCGAGTAATACAACATTCCATAATTGAACGAAGCAGGTAATGACAATAAAAAAATAATAAAACAGATAAAAGTCGACTGAAGGTCGTGTTTCATTCATATAATCATTCAGTTATATATCTTTTCTTTCTATACAATATTTTGTCTGCTATATACAATGTTTCAATTACATTTTAAAAAAAAAAAAACTTCGGGCTGAGTGTTGGATGATCCTCTGTTCGCCACATTATCGCCCTCAAATTCCTTTCTACGAGCTGCTGTTGAGGGAGCGGCGAGAAGTTTCTTGAATTCTACAATCCCAACTTTAACAACTTGTTGATGACCAACATAGTACCTATCTTTAGATGTGAGATTTGAGTGTCAAAAGAACTCTTTTGGTGTCTTCATCCTGACCACCTACTCTGTTAGTTCAATGTTCTCTTATTGAATAGTAGCTATCCATTCAGACGCAATCTCCAGCTCCATCTCGGCCTCCTCCAGTCGAGCCTCTGTTAAGGTCGCCCGATCTTTAGTTGCTCTCTTTCGAGCCTTCGCTTCATTTGCCTTTGCCTCTGTCTTCAAAGCTCTCTCTTACTTCAAGGTAGAGGGAGAACAAATGATGTGTGGCTATGAGTCCCAACAATTAGTACCGATCGATCATATGATAGAGGTCCTTTGGTCGAAGGTTGTTCAAGTGTTTTTGGAAGCTCTTCGACCAAAGCATATTAGCAATCGTCGAAGCATACTCCGCCGTCCTAGGAGCCTTCAGAAACTAATCCCTCAACACATTTATTAGGGTGAAGTGGGAGTCTGGGCTAAGGAAGACCTTCGACCGCTCCTCCCGCATCAGATTCCAATAAACCTTAGCCTCCTTTTGTTATTTATTATTCCTTTTTTTTTTTAGAGAGGCAATGGAAGAGAGGAATCAAAATCATCAGCTGGAGCCTTGCATTTTCTCTGATGCGCTCCTTTGGAGGTGGCCGACCCATGCTCTGGGATAGACTCTGACCCAACCTCTTCTTCTCCAAGCCTGGTTTTCCTCCATGTTGCCCGCTTCCAGCTTTTTGTCTGATTTAGCTGGTGACCATGGAGAACACCGACTGTCCTCCCCTCTTTTAAACAGAGGAATAAAGCCCAAAGACGATGGCCAAGGAAGTCCCCATGTCGAAGGTCATTCCAACGTCTCCCTGATATCTGATCCAAATACACTGGGAGTTCTCTCGTCCTCTTGACGATGCTTCCTCGAAGGACCGATGTTCATCAATTTGGGTTTTAATTTAATCAAAGTTATGTATTCAGTTATAATGTTTTGAATAACAACTGTTGTTTCAAAATTATAATGCATGAAATCCTAACTTAGGACATCTCTTATTGTCTAGTCATCCTCGTCTTCTTCTCGTTCTTCTTTCTCATTACTTCTCTAGTGATCGTGGGAGCAGCAACCTTTCTTTTCCTGGACTCGTGGGAAAACCAAGAGATCTTCTCAATCTGCCGCCTTTTCTCCTCATCCGATGCGGTTCACAATTATGGGGTGCCAAATCTAGCGGGATTCAACACTTGGTTCACCATCGTTGGATTTGTGTATTGAATAACCGACAATTATTTGGCTGCTATGGTCAATGCTAGTCCCAAGATCCATGTTTGGACTCCTTATATGACTCTCCGGTCCAGTTTTGGCAAACCCCACAGAGGAAACAAAGCTTCCGATCTTTGATCTTATTCTCAAGATCAACCAAATTGAATTTCCTCGTCGATCCAAAGACATTGTAACCATCGGGCTTCACACTAAAGGAGAACATATAAGAGTAACTCTCGAGACCAAGGGATCTTTATCCGCTGACGGTATTTCATGAAAGTCATAACAGTCGCAATTGAGTTCGACTTTATCTGCGCAGGGATTACTCCATAATATGGTTCAATATCTACCGAATCTCGGGGCAAAAGGGTGCTGATGTCCCCGCAAGAACTATTCTCTATAGAAAATTAGATCATCGCTGGAATCGTTGGTCGCCCGAGCTTCTGGTCCTACAACTTTGAGCATTATGTTTGTCAAACGAAGAAAGGCAAAACGTTTGTTGGCACCGGTCGAAGAGCTGAGGGGAGCATCTGGAAGCCATGTGAACCAATGAAAACAAATTGACCCAAGGATAAAGATAAAAACTGACTGAAGGGAAGGGAAAAAAGAATTTGTTAAATGCTGAAAATTTTTTACCCTTGACCATTATATATATGGTTCCCAGGGAAGTCGAAAAGTTGCAAACTCGTATCTCGATATCCGGAAATTCATATAAAATCAACACAATATTCGAGAAAATGAAATGACAGATAAGATTTTGAAAATTCACAAAATANTTTAATCAAAGTTATGTATTCAGTTATAATGTTTTGAATAACAACTGTTGTTTCAAAATTATAATGCATGAATTCCTCACTTAGGACATCTCTGATTGTCTGGTCATCCTCGTCTTCTTCTCGTTCTTCTTTCTTACTACTTCTCTAGTGATTGTGGGAGCAGCAGCCTTTCTTTTCCTGGACTCGTGGGAAAACCAAGAGATCTTCTTAATCTGCCGCCTTTCCTCCTCATCCGATGCGGTCCACAATTCTGGGGCGCCAAATCTAGCGGGATTCAACACTTGGTTCACCATCGTTGGATTTGTGTATTGAATAACCGACAATTATTTACCTGCTACGGTCAATGCTATTCCGAAGATCCATGCTTGGACTCCTTATATGACTCTCCGGTCCAGTTTTGGCAAACCCCACAGAGGAAACAAAGCTTCCGATCTTTGATCTTATTCTCAAGATCAACCAAATGGAATTTCCTCGTCGATCCAAAGACATTGTAACCATCGGGCTTCACACTGAAGGAGAACATATAAGAGTAACTCTCGAGACCAAGGGATTTTTATCCGCTGACGGTATTTCATGAAAGTCATAACAGCCGCAATTGAGTTCGACTTTATCTGCGCAGGGATTACTCCATAATGGTTCAATATCTACCGAATCTCGGGGCAAAAGGGTGCTGATGTCCCCGCAGGAACTATTCTCTATAGAAAATTAGATCATCGCTGGAATCGTTGGTCGCCTGAGCTTCCAGTCCTACAACTTTGAGCATTTTGTTTGAATTATACATGCAAAGTGTCTTCAAGCAATTTGGTGTCAAACGAAGAAAGGCAAAACGTTCGTTGGCACCGGCCGAAGAGCTGAGGGAAGCATCTGGAAGCCATGTGAACCAACGAAAACAAATTGACCAAGGATAAAGATAAAAACTGACTGA
This sequence comes from Phalaenopsis hybrid cultivar, assembly GCA_002079205.1. Lineage (NCBI taxonomy): Eukaryota > Viridiplantae > Streptophyta > Magnoliopsida > Asparagales > Orchidaceae > Phalaenopsis > Phalaenopsis hybrid cultivar. The sequence goes on along the minus strand of JXCR01138623.1, from coordinate 101,051 downwards.
AGGGAAGGGAAAAAAGAATTTGTTAAATGCTGAAAATTTTTTACCCTTGACCATTATATATATGGTGCCCATGGAAGTCGAAAAGTCGCAAAGTCGTATCTCGATATCCGGAAATTCATATAAAATCAACACAATATTCGAGAAAATGAAAGGACAGATAAGATTTTGAAAATTCGCAAAATATTTTTTTTTTATTTATTCAAGATAAAAATTGTTTACACTTGGTTCTTCGGTCGCCTCAGTTGATACAAGACCGAAACTAACTAAATTTGGTATGGGGCTCGCCCCCCACACTTAAATCTCTCAATGCTCTCCTCCTTCGCCCGAACCCTAAGAATCGAATAGGTCGCCTGGACTTCCTCCAGTTCCATCCGGAGAGTCGTTATATCCGGCCTTAAGAGCCGCCAACTCTACAGTATGTTCCTAGCGAAAGACCGCTAGTTCTTCCTTCCAGTCATGTATGACCACCTCCCTCTGCAAGCCAACCTCCCAGGTGAAGGAGTCCACTATCTTGTCCATGCGTGAGCTAACGATCTCGTGATCCTTACAACTCGTCAGTCTCCCTTTCAATGTCCTCACGAGGGCCAGAAAAACAACCAACTGCACCTCCATCGTGGGTCAGAGCTGATTGTCCCTCGGTCACCTTTGCAACCCAAAAATGGCCGACTCCATCACATTGAGTCGATGATCTGGACGGTCACATATGCAGGAGTAACCAAGTGTCAGATAAAATAATGACGAATCTACTCAATCAAAGAGGTCGAGTTTCCTCGTACCAAGGCTTCAATCCACTTCAGACGAATGGAAAGATGAAAGGCTATCACCAAGAAGCAATCGAACGCCCACATGGTTGGTTTTGTTGACCGATGGAAAAACAATTATCTCCCACACAACGGGATCTGGGTCTCAGAGACCACCTGGACAGGTTGTTGAGCCCGTGGGTTCACATATCAGTGTAGGCCAAGGACCATCACACCGACAATGCTTATGTCCTGACGCCTGTCTCTCAATAGAGCCGAGGTTGAGTCGGACGACTCAGTCTCTTTTTCTAGCTCCTCTACTCTCTGCTTCTTATAAGCCACTTATTTAACCCATTTTTCTACTTTCGGTCAGCTCCCTCATTTCGGTCTTTTCGTGTCGACTGACCGACAGACTCTCTCCCTTCGATCTCTATTGTTACGGGCTGACTCCCATCCTTCGTTTTTTTTTTGTTGCAGATCAACTACCCTTTAGTTTTCTCTTCTCTGATACATCCTTTGACGGGTGAATTTTTTCAGCAGAAAGTCCAAAGGCCTTCATTATCGCCGCCTCATTAACCTCCTATGCAGAACCTTCTTATCATTCACTATAAAGATATCTTCTGTTGATAATCGACTGAAAGGAAGGAAATTAAGAAAAATGTTATGGAGAAGTGCTAATTCTGCACTATTTATAGGGGATGTAGGCATAAAAATTAGGAAGTTTAATTATTGAAAATACTTATTATGCAATAAATGAATCCATTTTTTGTATTTAATTCTCTTATTCTTATCGTAGTTGTAGTTTTCAAGAAGTAAGAAAATCAGGGTATTGAACATGTACATAAAAAAATATATCAACCTTAATCTCAAGCTAGTCCAAAGAATCCCACGGACAAATATCAAAAGACACTATATCGGGATGGTCGATATCAAACATTGATCTCTTCAATCGGAACTCTGAGCCGACCAAACAGAAGGACAACCGAATGTAGAATTAAAAGGACTTCAATCCTAGGGATAGTCGTTCACGACCAGTTCTCTTAATCGATTCGAGAACTACTCACAAAATGGCCAAAGGGCCCACCACAGAACGTATTTCTTACCTTCTGAGAAGGTTCATTGTCCAAGGAAGACTGTCTGTCGGATTACAACGCTACACCCTCTGCTTGACTGCCCAATTTATCCTAAAGATAGGAGTGCCTCTTCTCGGAGCTTTCTCTTGAAAGACCAACCGACAACCTTCGAACTGATTGAACGTCTTTTTGGCCGACTAGTGGCTTCACTCGATCGTTAACGTTTTGCATTTATACCACACAAGTTTTTCATATCAAATAACAAATTTGAAGGTTAAGTGTTACATATGTAATTTCTTAGGAATCAAGTGGTCTGCATGTAAATCTTCCAAAAAAACAAAAATAATAACTATGGGACCGATCTAAAGCTAAAAGTAGTTTAGAAGCTGCTTATAAAATTTCTGTGCTCTTACTAATTTTGGACCATATTTCTTCAATTGTATCATTTTTTAATCATCAATCCAATTTTGCAGAGGGTGCGCACTACATCTAACAATGGAAAATCAGAACCGTCCATTAAAAATTGCTCCAAGAAGAGGCGAACGGTGGATACCTGAAGAGCCCTTTCAGGCGTTCTCCACCGCTCATCCATTTTGATGGCTGGTTGCTTTCGACAGATGAATTTATT
>JXCR01138623.1:58762-97501 GCA_002079205.1 Phalaenopsis hybrid cultivar | reverse complement strand
ATATATATATATATATATATAAACTTGATAAGTAGTATTTGGAGCCAAAACGAGCCGAAACGAACGAACACATCTTAGTTCGTGTTCGGCTCGTTAACTTATCGAACGAAATTAATGAGCCAAACACGAGCTGTTCACGAACAACGAGCCGTTTTGACAGCCCTAGTTGGTATGCATGCAAAAAATTTAAGTTTAGTAGTTAAATATGTAAATATAGAAGCATTAAGTGGTATGTCATCCTCTTATATAAGAAGCAGTGCTGCAATCTTCTGGCTTAGTGAACGAACAAACCTGTGAGTCTTACTGATATCCCTCGAGATTGGTGCACTACTCCGATCGCAGCATGATGAACGGTCGAGATCGTCAAATCTTTGGAAAATCATGCAAAAGCAGACGTTGTCAGCTTAATGTTCAATGATATGTCTGTGGTACAAAAATCAGGTCATGATATTCTGCTCAAAATTTGATTAGGTTAAGCTCTCAAATTGTATGTATACACACAATTTGATCAGAACATCCTCAATTAATTTTTGTGGGACTATACACACACATACATACATACGTATGTATACATGTAGATACATGCATATGTATACAAATACATATATACATATGCATGCATGCGTATTTATGTATACATACAGACACATAGTATGTATGCATAGATACCTATAGCCACACAGTCTAAATCATATCAAAAGATATAAATGAAAACATGGGTGTAAACGAGACGAACAAGAGCTGAGTCTAAATCATATCAAAAGATATAAATGAAAATAGGGGTGTAAACGAGCCGAACATGAGCGAGGAGCTCGTGTTCGGCTCGTTTATATTTCGAGCTCAAAGCTATGTTAGTGTTCGACTCCTTTGCTTAACGAGCCCAACACGTGCTGTTCAAAAACAAAAATTTGTTTTAGCAACCCTAATCACATATCCATGAGATATTAAGGGTTGGAGCAAGATTTAAAAAGTTATTATTTATATTAAATCTTCATTTGAATCTAATTTATTGACTCTTTTATAAGCACGTGGTGTCACTTTCAAAATTGAAACCATGTGGTACATTGAAACACTTGATCAATCTCTTCATAGATCTAAAGCTAGAATTTTATTATTTTTACTAGTTTTTAGTATAGATTATGATGCTTTTCTAGCTCCATACCCACTCACATTTCTTATTCATTTTGAAATGATATGTTGGTGATTCATGAGGTGTTGGTTGCAATCAACTCAAACTCTTATAAAAAAATTGCTAGATTTGATATTTTCTTAATAGTGATTATATTAAGGGAAATAAGTTTTATAGTATAAATACTTCGATTAAAAAAACATTTTTATTATCTTTAAAATATGTCTAGATGTCCTATTTTTAAGGCTTGAGAACTAGAGATATTCTCTCACGACATGTTGATTGTTTCAAAGATGTGATCTCTTTGTGCTTTTAAGGATGAAAGCCACTTGCATATGTTTTGTTATTTGCCTTATACAATGTGGTTAGAAATTTAATGCCTAACAATGATACATTTATGCTACTACCTTCTTAATTTAAATTGCTTTAATCTAATATAAATCATCACCATTCTATCATTTTGATGTTTACTTTTCTTATTGGTTTTTTTTTCTTCTAATTTACTCTTTTTTGTGGGGATAAATGATAGATGTCATAACAATAAGCAATCTAATAAAGGTGATATGGGTAAGAATCTAATAAGCATATTTAAAAAATTGAAAGAGAAGCTTGTTGGCCTACTCATGATTTTGAGTTCATCTCTCTACTTGGAAAAATAGTTTAAGCTACAATGCTTTTAGTCCTGTTCTCTTATTTATTAATAGCTTTATATATTGATTTTGGAAGATATATCATCTTGTGGTAGGCTTTTGGCTCAATCATATTCTAATTTGTCCTTTCTTATATGTCCATTGCTATTGCATATATTTTTTTTTTATAATTTATTTATTATGGTATCTCAACATATTAAGTTAGGGGTTCTCTATTTCTTAGCTCTAGTTCAAATTTGAATATTTAGTATTTTTTATTAGAGAAATTAGGGATATTGACTTGTATGCATAATTATATTTATAACACCAAAATATTTCATTTCTCACTAAAATAACTTTTTATAAAAAAATGAAATTCACATTTTCATCCATCAAAGGTGGCATAAGTAAAATTTAAAAGTTTAAATGTTAGATATATAAATACATATGAATTGAGCGATATGTATGATGTAATTATTTAAAATATTTTTCATATTTGCAAACTACCAAACAAACCATAAAGTAAATAATTCAATTATATATATTTAAATAACTGAATATAAATAATTCAATTTTATATAAAATAAATGCAAGACATCACATTTCATTGTTTGAATTGGAGAAAAATAAAATCAATATAAAATATGTGACGAGCAGGTACCACAATGGGCGGAAGGCAAATGGTGGGGGTAATTGGTCGGGGGTGGGTGGATAGCAAGGACAGGTGGNTTAAATATGTAAATATAGAAGCATTAAGTGGTATGTCATCCTCTTATATAAGAAGCAGTGCTGCAATCTTCTGGCTTAGTGAACGAACAAACCTGTGAGTCTTACTGATATCCCTCGAGATTGGTGCACTACTCCGATCGCAGCATGATGAACGGTCGAGATCGTCAAATCTTTGGAAAATCATGCAAAAGCAGACGTTGTCAGCTTAATGTTCAATGATATGTCTGTGGTACAAAAATCAGGTCATGATATTCTGCTCAAAATTTGATTAGGTTAAGCTCTCAAATTGTATGTATACACACAATTTGATCAGAACATCCTCAATTAATTTTTGTGGGACTATACACACACATACATACATACGTATGTATACATGTAGATACATGCATATGTATACAAATACATATATACATATGCATGCATGCGTATTTATGTATACATACAGACACATAGTATGTATGCATAGATACCTATAGCCACACAGTCTAAATCATATCAAAAGATATAAATGAAAATAGGGGTGTAAACGAGCCGAACATGAGCTGAGTTTAAATCATATCAAAAGATATAAATGAAAATAAGGGTGTAAACGAGCCGAACACGAGCGAGCAGCTCGTGTTCGACTCATTTATATTTCGAGCTCAAAGCTGTGTTAGTGTTCGACTTGTTTGCTTAACGAGCCAAACACGTGCTGTTCACGAACAAAAATTTATTTTAGCAACCCTAATCACATATCCATGAGATATTAAGGGTTGGAGCAAGATTTAAAAAATTATTATTTATATTAAATCTTCATTTGAAACTAATTTATTGACTCTTTTATAAGCATGTGGTGTCACTTTCAAAATTGAGACCATATGGTATGTTGAAACACTTGATCAATCTCTTCATGGATCTAAAGCTAGAATTTTATTATTTTTACTAGTTTTTAGCATAAATTATGATGCTTTTCTAGCTCCATACCCACTCACATTTCTTATTCATTTTGAAATGATATGTTGGTGATTCATGAGGTGTTGGTTGCAATCATCTCAAACTATTATCAAAAAATTGCGGGGTTTGATATTTTCTTAATAGTGATTATATTAAGGGAAATAAGTGGTACACATTATCTTTTAAGAAATTCAAATAAGCCACATTCTAAAATTTTACTTATGTTTTATAGTATAAATACTTCGATTAAAAAAAGCATTTTTATTATCTTTAAAATATGTATAGATGTCCTATTTTTAAGGCTTGAGAACTAGAGATATTCTCTCAGGACAGGTTGATTGTTTCAAAGCTGTGATCTCTTTGTGCTTTTAAGGATGAAAGCCACTTGCATATGTTTTGTTATTTGTCTTATACAATGTGGTTAGAAATTTAATGCCTAACAATAATACATTTATGCTACTACCTTCTTAATTTAAATTGCTTTAAACTGATATAAATCATCACCATTCTATCATTTTGATGTTTACTTTTCGTATTGTTTTTTTTTTTTTTTTCTGATTTACTCTTTTTCGTGACGATAAATGATAGATGTCATAACAATAAGCAATCTAATAAAGGTGATATGGGTAAGAATCTAATAAGCATATTTAAAAAATTGAAAGAGAAGCATGTTGGCCAACTCATGATTTTGAGTTTATCTCTACTTGGAACAATAGTTTAAGCTATAATGCTTTTTGTCCTATTCTCTTATTTATTAATTGCTTTATATATTGATTTTGGAAGATATATCATCTTGTGCTAGGCTTTTGGCTCAATCATATTCTAATTTGTCCTTTCTTATATGTCCATTGCTATTGCACATGCATTTTTTATAATTTATTTATAATGGTATCTCAACATATTAAGTTAGGGGTTCTCTATTTCTTAGCTCTAGTTAAATTTTGAATATTTAGTATTTTTTATCAGAGAAATTAGGGATAATGGCTTGTATGCATAATTAAACCAATGTGGCCTTCTAGATAGATGCTACATTTATAGATACCATAATTCATATTTTTAACTATATATGGAACCATATCCTACTATTTTATGAGTTTAGATTAAGCTCTTTTCTATAAACCCATTTCCTTTTCATATGTTTGAGTTTCAATACATTACAATGATGACATTTCAATGATAAGTTATTTTATGAGTGATTTGACATATTTTATTCAAAATTGATAGCTATAAAATATAAATTATATCTTAAATTCATCATCATAAAGCTAGAACTACATTTTTGGAGCAATAGTCATGAGCCCTTTAATGAGCAATATCATTCAATAAGAGCTCTACGCTTAAGTATATGATTTGACAAGAAAAGTGTTTATAATATACCAAACAAATATATTTTTAAAAAAACAAGAAAAATAAAATAAAATAAATATGAAACAAACTATATAAGCTTTGTCAACTGATGTTTTTTACAGTTGCACAAAGCCCCCTGAGTTAGCTACCATCCATGCTTTGCTTCATATGCTTACGTTATGAAAATGAAAATAGACGATGTAATCTCAAAGAGATCAAAAGCTTAAACAGTATAACGTTGACTGAATACCGTGATATTATTAGAGTGATATTGTAGTTATATTGTGATGGTATTGTGACGGTTTTATGATTGTTCTATTTGTGTTTTTATGAAAATTTTTATTTTTTATACATCTTTTCGCTTTTTTTTTTTTAATGGCTCGGACACTTTACATGTCGTGAAATATCATTGGAGTCCGGACGCACTTTACATGTCGAGAACATTTCTTCCATTTCCGATCTGATTTATCCTACCTCTCCATCTAGCACATCTACATTCATTGCTCCATCCAACCAAGATCTAGGCTCTGATATCAACTCGATACGCACCAAAACTAAAGTTGGCAAGCTCAAAGACAAAAACGGTAATAAATGAAAGAAATTCAAATGAGGGCTGCTCTTACGAAAAACAGATGAAAACAAGCAAGATATAATGATGATCTACATTTTAAGAGGTATATCATCTCTCCCATAACCCTAAACAATGCTGGGAACACCACAGAAAGAAACAGAACTCAAGCTCATTCATCAAGCTTCTAGTCTCGGCTCAGCAGCTCACCAGCCAGTTCAACTAGCTGATCAATGGTCACATCAATGCCTTCCTTGCCGAGTTACCATGATAATTTAATTTTCAGCTCGAGTTGGCAAGCCTGATGATATCATTGCGAGCTAAGCTCGGGCTTGCAATTTAACAAATCGAGCTCAAGTTAGGCACGACACGTTTACACCTCTAGGTTGAAAGAGGGGTCGGGTTCGCAGGCTTTACTTATGACATTAGAATTTACTTGTACAACACCAGTAAAGATATGCTAACATATGCAAGTTTAAAATGTTAAACGAATAACTTAAATTGGCATTAATGTGTTTTAGTAATCGCAAACACAATTTGGCTTTCATCTAACAAAGTTTAGATAAATTTTGTGCAAGTTTGTATGCTAACATTTCAGGTACAAACTAAGAGGACAAATTTAAAAACTAGAGGCACTCAGAAGACATGTGCAAGTCAAGGAAAGCTCCTAATGCAAGATTATCAAGCTACTTTCAATTAGAAAAATGTAAGTTACCCCAAAAATGCAAGCATATGAAGCTAGCTTGTAATTCAAAATTATTAAGCAACTAACCAGCACAAATGAGTGAAAAAAGCAAAAAGAAGATCAGGCAATAAATCAAGAAATATTGATTGATCGCACTGAACAAACACGAAGCATTCAAAGATATTAAGCAACTTTTAGTTAGAAAAAAATGCAAAAAATGCAAGAAATTGAAGCTGGCTAAAATACTTCAAGAGCAATGATTCAACAACCAAAATGTTGTTTATTTTATTATATTTTTATTTTATTTGAGCAATTTATTTATATGCTTTAGATATTAAGATTGCAAATAATCAGCACACGAGTGAAAAAAGCAAAAATAAAATCAGGTAATACAGCAACAAAGCCTTAATCCCACTACGTGGGGCCGGCTACATGAATCTTTTTTCTCCATTGAGTCCTATTTAGTGTCATATTTTCATTTAGTTCTAATAAATTAAAATCTTTTTTTTACAATAAGCCCAAGTCTTCCTAGGTCTACCTCTGTCTTCCTTAACATAAGTTGAATCTAAAACATCTATTCTCCTAATCAGAGATCATCAGATGGTTGATGTTTAATGTGATCAAATCATCTAAGGCGACTCTCTCTAATTTTGTCTGTCACTGGAGCTACACCAACCTTATCACAAAAATATTCGTTTCACATTTTGTCTCTAAGTGTAAAGTCACTCATCCACAATCATTTTTTTATTTCGACAAGTTTCACACTGGATGTCGACTACCTAACACAACCCTCCACTTTTCACATTCGGGCTTGAAACTGGCAATGACAGTGTTAAAAATCAGGTAATAAATCAAGAAAAATTGATTGAGTGATCATAATGAACAAACACGAAGGTTATCGTACAACAACTCTGAATTAAATCCATTGGGTACTAACTAAACACAGTAATCACTAATTGTACAATGCAATCAGGTTTAGTTTCAAATTTTGAAATTGGACAATTTTTGTTAAAATTAGAATAGTTAATTAAAAAAAAAAAATCTTCAAATTAAGTTCAAAAATGTAGATTGTAAATATACCTTTTTTTATATAATTATGATGGGATCAATTTGCATTATGTATGATAATTTACGTTTTAAAACAATCGTACTATATCATGTTCATCGTACAACAACAACAACAACAACAACAAAACATTAACCCCACTACGTGGGGTCGGCCACATGAATCCTTTTTCTCCATTGCGTCCTATTTAGTGTCATATTTTCATTTAGTTCTAATAAATTAAGATCATTTTTAACACGTGGGGTCGGCTACATGAATCCTTTTTCTCCACTGTCTTATTTAGTGTCATAATTTTCATGTAGTTCTAGTAAATTAAGATCATTTTTAATACAATAAGCCCAAGTCTTCCTAGGTCTACATCTGTTCTAATAAATTAAAATCATTTTTTTATACAATAAGCCCAAATCTTCCTAGGTCTACCTTTGCCTTTCTTAACATAAGTCGAATCTAAAACATCTACTCTCCTAATCGGATCATCAGATGGTCGATGTTAAATGACACAAGCCAAATCTAAAACATCTACTCTCCTAATCGGATCATCTAATGGTCGACGTTTAATAACAAACCATCTAAGACGACTTTCTCAGTCCGTCACAGGAGCTACACCAACCCTATCATGGATATATTCATTTCGCATTTTGTCTCTAATTGTAAAGCTNATATATTCATTTCACATTTTGTCTCCAAGTGTAAAGCCACTCATCCACCTAATCATTCTCATCTCGGCAACAATTAACTTATTATTGTGCTTCTCTTTTAAAGGCCAACATTCATCACCATAGAGCATTACAGGTCTCACCACCGTCTTATAAAATTTTCCTTTCAGTCATCAGCGCCATAGAGCATTGCAGGTCTCACCACCTTCTTATAAAATTTTCCTTTCAATCTAAGTAACCATTTCTATCACACAAAAGGCTATTTCACATTTTGTCTCTAAGTGTAAAGCCACTCATCCACCTAATCATTCTCATCCCGACAACACTTAACTTATTATTATGCTTCTCTTTTAAAGGCCAACATTCAGCGCCATATAGCATTACAGGTTTCACCACCGTCTTATGAAATTTTCCTTTCAGTCTAAGCGGTACTTTTCTATCACACAAAAAGCCCGAAGCATTCCTCCACTTCCACCAACCAACTTGAATTCAACTATTAACATCCCCATCTATATCACCATCGCTTTGAACAACCAACCAACTGGAATTCTACTATTAACATCCTCATCTATATCACCATCGCTTTGAACAACGAACCCATATCTAAATCGTTCACACCTTTTAATAATTTGATCACCCAAAATCACCACTTCAACCAACCAACTTGAATTCTACTATTAACATCCCCATCTAAATCACCATCGCTTTGAACAACCCAAGATATCTAAATCGTTCACACCTTTTAATAATTTGATCACCCAAAGTCACACTTCTCTCACTAGAGCTATTACTACTAAAATTACATTCCATGTGTTCAATTTTAGTTCTACTTACATAAAGGCATTTAGACTCCAATGTAGACCTCAATAATTCAAGTTTTTCCTGGGCTTTTTCTCTCATTTTATCCACGAGAAGGAAATCATCAGCAAAAAACATACACCAAGGTACATCCTCCTGTAGATGTCCAGTAAGACCATCCATAACTAAAGCAAAAAGATATGGGCTTAAAGCCGATCCCTAATGTAATCCAACAGAAATGGGAAAATATTTGGTCAATCCTCCTTCAGTTTGAACACAAGTAACACCTCTAATATACATATCTTTAATGACTTGAATATAAGTCATATCAACACCTTTCTTCTCAAGAAATCTCCAAAGGATATCTCTTGGAATCTTATCGTAAGCTTTTTCTAAATTAATAACAATCAAATGTAGATTCTCCTTATTATCTCTAAACTTCTCCATCAAACCTCTCAATAAATGTATAGCTTCCATAGTAAGCATGCCCGACATAAATCCAAATTGATTATGAGAAATTTTTGTGATGCATCTTAACCTATGTTCAATTACCCTCTCCCATAACTTTAAAGTATGAAGTAAAACACATCAACTTAATTCCTCTATAATTTGCACACTCTCGTGCATCCCCTTTATTCTTAAAAATGAGAACCAAAATACTCTTCCTCCACTCCTCGATCAACTTAATTCCTCTATAATTTGTACACTCTTGTGCATCCCCTTTATTCTTAAAAATGGGAACCAAAATACTCTTACCTCCACTCCTCAGGCACTCCTCTCAACGCTAATTCTTAAAAATGGGGACTAAAATACTCTTCCTCCACTCCTCAAGAATACACTCTTGTGCATCCCCTTTATTCTTAAAAATGGGGACCAAAATACTCTTCCTCCACCCCTTAGGATCCTCTCAACGCTAATTCTTAAAAATGGGGACTAAAATACTCTTCCTCCACTCCTCAAGAATACACTCTTGTGCATCCCCTTTATTCTTAAAAATGGGGACCAAAATACTCTTCCTCCACCCCTTAGGAATCTTTTAGTTTTTAAAATAATATTAAAGAGTTTAGTAAGCCAAGAAACTCCCAAATCTCCTAAACATTTACATATTTCATTCCCCTTTATTCTTAAAAATGGGGATCAAAATACTCTTCCTCCACTCCGCAGGCATCTTTTTAGATTGAAAATTAGTAAGCCAAGAAACTCCCAAATCTCCCAAATATTTCCACACTTCAATTGGGATATCATCAAGTCCTACAGATGACCAAAATACTCTTCCTCCACTCCTCAGGCATCGTTTTAGTTTTTAAAATAATATTAAAGAGTTTAGTATAAGAAACTCAAATCTCCCAAATATTTCCACACTTCAATTGGGATATCATCAGGTCCTGCAGACTCCCAAATCTCCCAAATATTTCCACACTTCAATTGGGATATCATCAGGTCCTATAGACTTTTCACCCTTGGTTTTCTTTAAAGCCTCCTCAACTTATTTTTTACTAATGCGACGGCAAAAATGAAATGTTTTATTATTATTCACGATATTAAGATCACTAAGGTAGATCGTATTTTTAAAAACTTCATTAAAAAGTTTATCAAAGTAACTCACCCACCTATATTGAATATTATTTTCTAAGAAAAGTACTTTTTGATATTCATCTTTAATACATTTTACTTAAGTTTTTTTACTTTTCTTTTCTCTTTGTTTGGCTAGTTTATACATATATTTTTCACCTTTTTTAGTATCTAATCTATTATAAAGGTCATTAAAAGCAGAATTTTTAGCGTCACAGATTGTTCTTTTAGACTCCTTGCGAACCGTTTGATATTTTTCTCAGTTCTCTAAGTTTTTACATTTAAACCAATTTTTATAACATAACTTCTTATATATTATCTTTTCTTACACATTATAATTCAACCACCGACTATTTTTATTTAAAAAAAAATTTTTCTTTTGATTCTCCAAGCACATCTTTTGTTACTTGTTTAATAGTTTTTGTAACTTTATCCCACATAATATTTGCTTTTTCATGAATATCCCAAATTTTGAAATATTGAATTTTACTCATAAAAATAAATTATTTGTCTTTTAAGTTTCTCCATTTAATTCTACGATGATGAGTTCTAGTATTCTTTATTTTACAACTCTTAATATGAAATAATAAACGATGTTGGGTACTTAAATTTTCACTTAGATTGACCTTACAATTTTTACAATCGTGATGATCTCTTCTTCTCATAAGAAAATAATCAATTTGTGTTTTTAGATCCACTCTTATAAGTAATAAGATGCTCATCTCTTTTCTTGAATAAAGTATTAGTAGTAACAAAATTATACGCTAAAACAAAATCTAAAATAGCTCTACCTTTTTCATTAATTACTCCAAAACGGTAGCCACCATGAGTATTTCTGAAGTCTTCTATCACTCTACCAACATGTCCATTTAAATCTCCTCCAATAAAAATTCTTTCTACAAGAGGTATCATTTGTATTAAGTATTCTAAATCATTCTAAAATTTATCTTTAGACCCTGTACTTAAACCTACTTGAGGAGCATAAGTACTTATAACATTAAAAATTTTAGTATCAATGATAATCTTAAGGGCTATAATTCTATCTCCAACTCTATTAATTTTTACAACATTATATTTCAAACTCTTATCTATAATTACACCTACACCATTTCTAGGGCGACTCTTACCAGAATACCAAAGTTTAAAACCTAAATTATCAATCTCTTTAGCATTTTCTCCAACCAACTTAGTTTCTTGAATACATAAGATATTAATTTTCCTATAAATCATAATATCAACTAATTCCATCATGTTCATCGTATAGTAGAATCAAAATAATGATCATCTCCTCGCATACAATTCAAATTTCCTTTAACAACAAACCTTTATCCCACTAAGTGGGGTCGGATACATGAATCATTTTTCTCCATTGCATCCTATTGAGTGTCATATTTTCATTTAATGCTAATTGATTAAGATCATTTTTTATATAATATACCCAAATCTTTTTAGGGCTACACCTGTCTTTCTTAACATAAGTTGAATCTAAAACATCTACTCTCCTAACCGAATCATCAGATGGTCGACATTTAATGTGACCAAACAATCTAAGACGTCTCTCTTTAATCTTATCGCCACTAGAGCTACACCAACCCTATCACGGATATATTCATTTCGCATTTCATCTCCAAGTGTACAACATATATCATAATATACTACTAATTCCCTTAATTTCCTTAATTAGGATAATTCAAAATGTAAACAATCATACTATACAATATATATCATAATATACTACTAATTCCCTTAATTATCACAATCAAGGGTTTGACTTTAAACAATTTGGAAGCAAATCCATTTGAACTAATCATACCAAACAATATCGTACTATATGATCAATCAATAATCTACTTTTTAATATAAAATTAAGATAATTAAGCTACAGATATAATAATTGGATTTTTTATCAAACTCTAAATATGAGAAAAGAGAGAGCGACATACTAGAAAGAATAGAGGTTTCTTGATGAGGCACCATTAGCAACCCTAAAAACAAAGCTTTCATAATATTGCACTTCTTGGTAGGTACATACCTCATCTTAATACCTTATGATCCTCATCGTCTGACGATTTGTTTGTTTTGAAAGCTGTCGTTTGTCAGAGGTCGTATATTTCTAAAGCTTTTGTAAAGATGACATTGCTAGTTGGTGCGCTGATGTAGCATTATTCTCAGTGGGAGTTGAAAGAGTGTCAGTTTATAAATTACCTATGAAGGAGATAGCCATGGAAGACTGAGAAAATAATGAAAATCTCAAGAGGACACAAGAAGTAAATACAAGTCATTGGCAATGAGACATTATACATCAATTTTGACTTCTTCTGTTTTCGCTCCATGGCATGCATCATCTACTTGCTTCTTTGTAAAGTGATAAAAAATATGATGATATAGATCTTACATTTGAAAGATGATATCCGAATAATTTGATAGAGGAACCATTAATTCAGGAAGCTTGGGTTGTGAAAAATAATTTAAAAAAATAAAAAATAAACTTATTCTTAAGGATCTTATAAAGTCATTAAAATAAATATTTTATTTTTTAGTTGTGTTCATACTTAATATTCTATCATTGGATGACCACCATTTGATGACATTATTTTTTACTTCCTTCCAAAAAGTCACCTTCATTCAATCTATAAGTCATCACATTTCAAATCTAATACAAGTATATACCACTCCAAATTACTTCAAACATGAAAATTATGTAGATATTCCTTTTAGTGAATTGATAAAAAAGAGTGTAAGTTCAAACAATTAAATACCAAATGCTTAAATTAAATTTTCTACATCTTAAAATCTAAGAATTGTATTAGTCAACAAGTATAGAAATATGAGATACTCACGAAGGCACAATGAAGTTATTTGATCTCGCATTAAAAAAATTTACTAAAATTGTTAATAACATTGCATACATTTGCTAAAAAGTACAATAATGCACAGGAAGTCACTAAAACTATTAAATGTCTGCTTCATTAATGGGACAAAAGAGTTAAAATTATTTTTGAGTCCAAAACTTCAACTACTTATTCTATTGACCATTTGCTTGATTCTCTTGTTACATATAAACCCAAAAGTGAACAAAAGATGCAACTAGGAAAAAGAAAGAAAAACAAATTGCACTGATATTCACAAATCTCACAGCAATGAGAGATCAAATGATGAAGCTGCGATTCTAATTACCAGAAAGTTTACTCTTTTCTCAATAACAATAATAATAATAATAATAATAATAATAATAATAATTAAGTGACAAAAGAAAGGGAAGGAGAAAGGTAAGGTAATAAAAAATCCAATAATGATTAATGACATCAGTAGGAAAGCAGATTACATCAAGTGATACTGCCCAAATATTAAAAACTCAACTTAAAAAGAAAAACTAAAGGACAAACAAGACTTAAAAAGAAATTTCATATGCATTTTTGGATGACATCAGGTATAAATTAATTAGCTAGTGAACCTGAATATGCGATCAACAATATATTTTAATGGCAAAAGATGATCCCAAAAATTCAAAAACTAATCAAGCAAATGATATCTCATACAAAGAAATTTCATATGCATTTTTGGATGACCTCAGGTATAAATTAATTAACTAGTGAACCTGAATATGCGATCAACAATGCATTTTTAATGGCTAAAGATATCCAAAAAATGCAAAAACTACCCAAGCAAATGATCTCTCATACAAAGATNAATTAATTAGCTAGTGAACCTGAATATGCGATCAACAATATATTTTTAATGGCTAAAGATGATCCAAAAAATGCAAAAACTACCCAACCAAATGATATCTCATACAAAGATTTCTTTTTAACGGCTTAGATTAATCACAGCTTTAATATGATTAGAAAGAAACATGAATCCTTAAAAAAGAATTTTGAATGTTTGGATGAGGAGCATAAAATCTCATTGCATGAGCAAGAACAGGCGAGAAAAATAACTAGTAGAAAAAAGACATTTCCTGAATTTGAAATACAATATAAAGCATTACATGAAGAAATTCTCATCGTAGAATGCCCAAAGAAAGAGTTAGGCAAGCAGGAATCACTTCCAATGAGAATGGGATAGTTGGCTATAGGTCAAGCGTAGGAAGGAATAAGCAAAAGAAGGGACGTTCTATTTCATAAGCAAAAGAGGAGCATCAACTTTTTCCACCCGGATTGACTTTTGATATCTATCTCTTTCAACATTCTTGTCAGTATTGTCTTTGGTTCGTTCCTTTGCTCTGGTTCTATGCTACACCTTAATTGTTATTTGATATTTGAACAAAAGGATCACAAGAAACTTTTGGTAAAAGTGATGTCTTGGTCCGAGTGGGGATAACATTTATCTTCTGCATGTCTATGGAGTTTTGAAAAAGACAAACAAAACTAGGAGAGATAGATATAGAGGTAGGAATTTGTCGAACGAACCGCACTCCTTCATATACATCAGGAGTCCATTGAAGAAAAGGGGTTGGGGAAAGCTTGAACCCAATTCCTACAGGTTAAGATAGACTAATTCGCTTGGGGAAATAATACTTGGATGTTAAGCTAAAAAAGTCTGTAGATCTCACTCACATACATTATATAGGAAGGCCTCGTCTAGACATCTTACATGTTCAATCACAAGAAACACATGAGAGTACCATGTATCAAAGAGCTCTAGAAGTTAGATTTGCCCATCATAACATTATAGAATCAGCAATGCTTAGTAAACTCAAAAGATATTAGGTCCCAAAAATCAATACTTAATGTATTTTTGTAGAGATATATCATCATAACAAAACTAGCAGAGACATATCGTACCCAGATAAGGGATGCACAAGACTAGTAATAAATTAAAATTTATAGCACTTGAATCCAGGGAAGGTGCAAAAGGTAATCTTAAGCGACAATACAGCACAAAATGTGATAAAAAAAGATAATGTACATTGGGAAAATCAACTTTATAATTAAAAAGGTGCCCTAGTAAATGGTTGGAGACATAACTTGGCATTAGTTAACTGTGTAACAAAAATTTTGATGTTGAATTTCTATTTATTATTTATATGTTAAAATTATGATAGCAAAACAATTTTGGAAGAAAATTGAAATTAGTGCATGCAGTCAAATATGCTTCTTGAAAACAAAATCAAATGATTCATGGCTATGGCATAGAAGATTGTGTCATGTTACATGCAAACCTTTACGAAAATCAGTCATTTAGCTTTAGTTGGAGAATAAACTAAGCTGAAGTACAGCAATGATCACCTGTGTGATGCATTTCAATTAGGGAAACAAGTTTAAGCATCTATTCATACCCTCAAAACCATCATCACATCTAGACACTTAGAAATACTGCAAAAGAACTTGTTGGGGCAGACCAGCATCATAAGTTTTGGAGAGAAGTCATATGGGTATATGTGTCTTGTTACCCGAAAGTATAAGTTAATAGATCCAACTGTTTGAGTTAATATAAGAAGTATGCTCGAATAAGAAGTGAGCCACATAGAATTCAGCGGAAGTTAAAATGGATTATCTCATGAATATAGAATAGTAACTATGGAAGAAATATTGAGTAAATTTGTTTGGAAATAATGCATGAGGGGTAGATAGACCAATTGTTTAGAATGTTTTAGGAAAAAAATGGGTATTTTGAAACAAAAACACATTACTCTAGATGAGTAGTTAGAAATAAAGAAGGATGAGAAATAAAAGAATTATCAAATAAAAAGGATAGGCTTTGAAGAAAATTTTGCACCAATAACAAGTCTCAATATCATTAAATTACTAGCACAGTATTAAAAACACGTAAAACAGCAAAAAAATATCTTATGTTTAATTTTTTTCTATTCCACACCTATTCTCCCGCTCTATTTCCCCACCATTTCGCCCTAATAAAATACCTAGCTAGTACTTGATCTAATTATTTCGGCCCTCTTCAGATTTTGCCCAAAATCATCGCCTAGTAAACAAAACCTAGCAATATCATCGAGTGAACTGTGGGAAGGCAACAACGCGATCGCGGCTGGCTCCCAGCCCTCTCCACGTTGGTGGTTGAACCCTCATGTTGGTGATTGAACCCTCACGATACCGCCGCGTTCAAAGCCAACTGTGGGAAGGCAATGATCGGATCGCCACTGGCTACGCAACCACAAGATAGTCGGATCATATACATTGATCGATCCTTCTCCTTCTACTCCGCTTCCACTCGAAATCATTGAGGAAGTTAAGCCTCTTTGCTTCAATTACTAGAAATTTGGGAAGGACGAGTTCAAATTTTTTAGCTTTTCAAATAACTTGTTAGAGCACATAATCATTCCTATGACAACCAACAAATGAACTTTAACATCTTCTTAAGTTATTTGTTTGTTCCATAACATTACCGATTTTGTTGGAAATAGAAATTAAAAATTTAACATTATAAATGGAAACTAAGAGTTAGCAACAACAAAATAAGAGCTTTATCTTGTTCATTGCTTACCTGTGCAGCATCAAAAAACTGTCTTCCAGCATTTACAATTCATCACATTAAAATCAAGTAAGATTTACATACATACTCCTTATTTCTTATATATTTACATATCTCACACGAAAATTTTATTTTTAATTTTAAAACACCTAAATATTTTATATCACAAACAAATATATACAAACAAAACTAGAAATCAGATTAATTCAAAATCGTGCAGCTTGAAACATTGATTTATAACTCCACATTTATAAATATGATATAAATTTAACATCGAAACAATGAATGTAAAAAAGGGTCATTTAAATACATAGCACACAATTCTTTTGCAGTTACAAGCCTAAAATCTGAACTCATACATGTGCATAAATATCACGATCATCATTTATATCCCCAACAGAAGGTAAAATCTCAAGTTGATGAAATGTTGAAGCAACAAATGATGAGAGTACAATTAATCTACTGTATAAAAGCTTCCTCAGATGGAGTGTTTGCTTCTACTTTATCAGTATCTGGTGCTTGTTCTCTCACACATGCTGTTCTTACATCAACTCCAGGCCAGTTTGACATTGAATAGAATGAACACTGTGACATGAGATTACGGTTAGATCACTAAATGTTCATCATTCTTAGTACGTTGGTTAGGATGTACACCTTAAGTGACACGTGTATTACTTATAAAAAAATTGGTCATATTATCTCCAGTGATAACAAGATTTAAGCACTTAGAAGCAGAGTTCTCTTCATTTTGGAAGAAGGAGCAGGCCATCAAGTCATTTAGTTGTCATGGATTCTGCTCTATATTAGATTTGATTATAGTTTACAGTTTGTGAACTGCCATTATTTTTAATATTTGTTTTGATCCTTTTCCTTCTGTTCAAGAAAATTGAAATTAAGTAATTACCTAGGTAATCTATTCATATAAATAAAAAAAATGTACACATTATATAAATTCTTTGACTGTTTAATCTGCTATTTTCCTCTTGCAATTAGCTTGCCAACCAATTTCAAAACTGATCCTTAGGTTGTGTTACTTTTCCTCTTCCTTTATCAGTGCCAGAGAGTTGTGTGAGATGGCAATATCCTTTTTTTCCTTGGTAAATTATTACTCCCTAGCCATTTTGCTTCTCTAGCCTTCTGTTACAGGTTTTTCTTGTCAAAAAAAGATGTTTAGCTGGCTTAATGCCGAATTCTTTTTTTCCAAAGTTTGATGCATGACTTAAGTTGATCTAGCTCGTAGGTTTTAAAAAAAAAAAAATTAAGCATAATTTTATAACTAGAAAATGATAGGTGAACAATAGTAGGCGATTACGAAGAATTATACACAAAAGTAATATATATGACAAAAAAAGATACTNTTACAAAAGCTTCCAAAGTTGCTGTCAAACTATTAATGCAGAATCTGGAGACCTTTCAGGATGTTTCTGGAACGAAATTAAATAAACTGAAGTGCATCTCCATTTTCAGTAAGCAATGCAAAATTGAGTTAAAGTCCTGGGTTACTGATTTTACTGGTTTCAAAAACAGTTACCTTCCTATGAAATATCTGGGGGCTTTTCTTATCAAAGGAAGAACTAAGAACATTCAATTTGATCACATAATTGACAAGGTCCAAAGTAAATTGCAAGCATGAGAGAATTCCTTTTTATCCAATAGGGGTAGGATCACACTCCTTAAAAGTGTTCTATCTGCTTTACCATCCTATTTACTGTAAATGAACATTCTGAAAAAGTCTTCTAAGAGATTGTTAGAAGGGATCTTTAATAGATTCCTATGGGCTGGCCACAGGAAGCAAAAAAACTGGACTTCTTGGGCTAAGGAGTGTAAACGTTTTGAGGGGGGTGGGTTAGGCTTCAAGTCTTTCTCCCAAATTATCAACATTAATTTTTTCAGACTCTGGCTCAAATTTAGATCTCAGTCCTTCCTATGGGCTGATTTCCTGTGGGGCAAATATTGCAAGTATCAACACCCCACCCAACTCTGTGTGGGTTTAGGGGATTCCCCCATTTGGAAAAGGATGTTAAAAGCTAGGAAGGATGCTGAACAATTATATGTCTGGGAAATTGGTGAGGGCTTGATAAACATCTGATGGGATAATTGGTCCTTGAATGACTGCCTTCTTTAGGATCAAAATGCTCCAGCTGCTCCTGTGCTTGTGAAAGACATCTGGGTTCATGGCAAGTGGAACCTTTCTCCAATTCTTCCTTTCTGCAGCCCTTCTCAACTATCCAATATTCAGAAGCTGTTTGTAAAACCTGGGGTTAAAGACATAATAGTTATAAAAAAGAACCCAATCCCCTCTCAGCCTCCCCAAATGGTACACTAGGGTCATACAATCTGGAATAAATTCCTTACCCCATCCATGTCCTTTTTCATATGGAGACTCTTCTTAAAACTGATTCCCACTGATGATATTTTGAAATTGAAGGGTCTGAGGGGCCCTTCCAGATGCACTTTCTGCCAGTCCCAAGAGGACACTATTACCCATCTTTTCTTTGACTGCAATTGGGTACAGGAAGTTTGGTCTTTTGTGAATGGTAAACTCAGGATCCCAATAATGAATCTAACATGGAAGGTTTTCTATATTTGCTGGTTTGATTGGAGGGGATCTATCTTCAGGACATCCCCAACATTGTGGCTAGGTTTGTGTGGATGGCTAGAAACCAGGTAAAGCATGACAACTCCCATCTTGATCCTATAAGGATGGGTCTCAATTGTATTGCTTTTATTCAAAAACTGATTAAATTTAAAAAGTTTGAGGCTGTGTTGGAGGTTGGTCCTTTTCTCAAGCCACATAATTCCAAATTTGTGAGAATTTGCTGGACCCTCCCAAAGTTTGGCTGGACCAAAATTAATATTGATGACAGCCAGAAATCTCAGTCTGCTAGTATTGGTGGGGTATTCAGGAACCATGAGGGGAAATGTATCTTTTATTTTCAATCTCCTGTTAATGCTTTTGACTCCCTTGAAGCAGAATGTCAAGTTGTTTTTTGGGCCATCACCTTAGCCAGATCTTGTCTGTTAGATCAGCTATGGGTAGAATCTGACTCCTTGCAACTTATTAACATTATCCATGGGCCTTCAGATACCCCATGGAACTTAATCAGCTGGATCTATGGTATTCATCAATTGCTTAAATTTTGCTCTATCAAGTTCTCCCATATTCACAGAGAAGGAAATAGACCATCCAATTGGCTGGCTAGAAGGGGTGTCTATACAAAAGAACCTTTAGTGAGCAGAAGGATTCCTCCCCCACTGGAATTTCTTTTATCCAGTGATCTATTGCCTCTCCCTTATATCAGATAACATCTGTTGTTGGTTTGAGAGGTTGCCTTCCTTCATAAAGGCCCTCCCCTGTCACCNTCTCATAATATTCTACCTTATTTTATTAAAAGATGGAGGGACAGTCAGTTGTGATGCGTGTTTTTTTTTTAATTGTATGATTTATTTGAGTAAATTTAAGAAAAACTTGGGATATGCAACTCTGATGACTATTTTAAATCTTATTTAAACTAGTAACTTAATGACAATTTTTATGTTTAATTTTGATGTGTGTATGTTTATTTCGGATAAGTTGCTATGTTTTAAATAAAACGAAAACTTCTTTTAACTCGATCCAGTAAAATACTACTAAAGCTGTCATACTTATGCACATGAGATTACTTCTACTTCTTCAACTTGTATATTTTTAATAAATTCACATAATTATCTTAATATCTTATGAATGTGCAATGAGTTCGACATTTTTTTCATTGTAATGGATGCAAAGACCAAGATGAACTCGTGAGTACAAAAGCAGTGTAGAAATTTCAAGAGCATGCAACTAAGAGCAAAAAAACAACAAATAAAATTTTATTCTTGTAGATTTTGTATTAACATATTTTTCTATACTATGAAAGATGTCGACGGCCATTGAATCTCTATAAAAAATTTTCCTAGTTGTGTTGAGTGGAATCGACATGGGAAAGAGTATAATATTATCAGTGAAGGTACAAAATTTGAACAATAAAATAACATAATTTATATTCAACAATTGTAAATCCAAGCAGAAGAACAATAAAAAATGATATAGAAGAATTAATGAAGAACACTTTTACCGCAGAAAATATTTCAACTAATCAAGTTATCGATTTTCAAACAAATAATCTGCATTAAACAAGTGATGATCCAAGTTTAGAAAGTTTTTGGAAGAAACGGAAACAGAATTATATCCAGGGTGCAAGTCTTTCACAAAATTATCATTTATATTGCACTTATTTCGTTTGAAATATTTAAGGCTCGTGGGCTGCAAGAACTTTTGATATGTTACTGGAGCTATTATACAAAACTTCAATTCATTGCCTAAGAACATATATGAGGTGAAAAAAAAATTGATCTTGGTTATACAAAGGTAGATGCATATCCTAATGATTGCATGCTATTTTGAAAAGATAAGTCTGATCAAGAATTATGTGATACTTGCGGCTTATCAAGATAGAACAATACTAAATAAAAATTAGCATTGAAGCCAAGAAAACATATATGAAGGCGGCAAAAATTATTCAATATTTTTTATTGATTTCTAGATTATAAAAATTATTCAAATTAAAGAAATCTGCAGTATCGACATCGAGCAGATGGAGAAGCTTGGAAATCATTTGATTTACAATATCCTGAATTTGCTTCTGGCCATAGTAATGTTCTTCTTGGATTGATTGTTGATGGTTTCAATCCATCAAGGTTATGAGTACTCATTTGGCCTGTGATTTTGTTTGCTTATAATATGTCACCGTGGATTGGTATGAAACATAGCTCATTCATCTTATCAATAATTATTCCTGGAGAAAAAAGTCTTAGAATGAATATTGATGTCAATCTTCAACTGCTAATTCAAGAATTACATGGGTTATGGCATGGAGTTCAGTGTTTTAATGTTGTAAGTGGAGTGAATTTCACCTTGCATGTCTCTTTATTATGGACTATTAAAGATTTTTCTGCATACGGAATGTTATCTGGATGGAGTACCAAAAGAAGATTTGCATGTCCTTATTGTGTTGAAAATACTGAGTCATTATAGTCATATAAGAGAAGGAAGTTTTCTTTTATGGGACACTAACGTTGGCTACCATTTGATCATATATTTCGCAAACAAAAGTTTCATTCTGATAACAAAAAAAAACAGAGTTACCGTCAGAGAAGTAATGGAAGTACAATTTTATCTAAAGTTGAAAATTTAAACTTCACATTTCGTAAACCTTCCAAGTCAATCGTAAAAGATTTGAAAAGATTCATTCCGGAGCAACAATTGGACAATCAGACATTTCTAGTAATTGGAAGAAGAAGAGTGTTTTTTTTTAACTTACCATATTGGGAGGGTAATTTATTGCGCCACAATTTAGATGCCATGCATATAGAAAAAAAAATTTATGACAATATTGTTGGCACTTTATTAGGTCTTGATCAATCTAAAGATAACATCCAAGCACGTCAGGATTTAGTTGATATTGGTATAAAGAAAGATTTAAATCCACAATTATTGGAAAATAGTGATTATTTCTTCCCTCCGACCGACTTTAAAACGTCCAAAAAATGTGAAATTAATATTCTGCAAGGAGCTGAAGATTATGAAACTACCAAAAGGTTATTCCTCAAATATTTCTAGGTCAGTGAGCATTATTAATTGTAAAATCATGGGATTAAAAAGTCATGATTGTCATGTTCTTATTAAAGATCTTCTTCTTATTGCTCTCAGTTCTTGTGCAGCATCAGAAGAGGTTATGAGCATTATTGTGGAGATGGCACAATTTTTTAAATCAATATGTGTTAAGGTTTTTAATTCAAGTGAGTGAGATAAATCACAATGACATTATGCAAAATAGAAAACTATTTTCTCCCATCCTTTTTTACAATTATGGTTCACTTATTCATCTGGTTGAGAAAGTCAAATTTGGTAGTCTAGTTCACTACAGATAGATGTACCCGTTTGAAAGGTAAAACATATTTATTTATTCATTATTTTTTAATGCATTCTTAAAATAATTTTAATAATAATAATGTATAGGTTCTTCTCCGTACTAAAAAATTAATAACTAAAAGGATCAATTGTTGAGGGGTACATTGTCGTGGAAGGAATAACATTTTGTTCTCAATATTTTGAAGGAACATAATTTTCACAAAATTAAACGACAAATTTTAACAAATGATGAAAAAGACCATCATATAAATTTTCAAGCGCAGGAATTCTTTAGACAAGGTGACGTCATATGAGTTAAACAAGAAGTCTTTAGTACAAGCTCATAAATATGTGCTTTGTCATTGCGATAATACTCCAACGTACATAAATATTTTCATTACTAGTGACAAGAGAAAAAGACGTCTGACACATCTTACATCCACAAATATCGTGAATATCGTGATTGAAAGCTTCCATGATTGGATTAAGCAAATGGAAATTCTGAAATTTACATGTTTAAGTATTATGTTTTTTTCCTGACATATTATTAGTTTACATAATAAATACATATAATGAATAATGATGATCCGCTGGTACCAGAAGAAGTAAAAGCAATTGCTAAGGGGCCTAAAAAAGTTCCCGATGGTACAAAGAATACAATATCTACAGATATAACTTCCGAACACGACCAAAATAAAAAACTTAAAATTATGGTGTTGTTAATACCACAGAAATTAGATACTTCAATTTTTACGGCCAACTTACTGATATTATTAACATCAGTTATTCAAACTTCTTTAGAATTGTATTGTTCAAGTGTGATTGAGCTAACAATAAAAATAATAGCATGAGAGTAGAGTATTTCACGTCCAATTCACTCTGGAAATAAATTGGAAGATGGTCTGTCTGTTTTTTCTTCACAAGTGGAGCTAGTTTTCTACATCAAAGATCCTAAATATGAAAATTGAAAGTTCATCATAAAAGTTAAACCCAGAGATATCTTTTGATTCAAGCATCATCTCCACTTCTCTCAGCGTTTCATCCCCGTCCCACTGAAAGTCTGAAATACTAGCACACCAAGCATTTGTTATTTTTCTTCTTACATCTTAGAATATTTCTACATTTGTGTTCTTTTCTTTTTTTTTTTTTTTGCTTGTGTTCAACAATAGAATACATTAGTTACATAGATTGTTTACTAATAATTTCTATTGCTTGATAGTTCCACTAGAACTACTATTTTACCGGTTAATAGTTCTATTATTGGTTCAATATCATGGACATGATCACGCTTGATTTCATTGACTTCTTAGGAAATGGTTCATTTGATATTTTATAGGTTAGAGTGGAGTATTTTGAGTGAATTTTGTCCCAGTTTGAACTAAAAATGTTCATGTATGAAACGGTGCATTTCACTTTTTAAAAGTTCAAAAAGTGGTATGAAATATTATTGACCGAAGTATGAATGAGAGTTTGTTGAAAATCTAGTATAAATGAGATTGAAATACAAAAGTATAAATGAGAAATTCTATTTAACAACAAATTGGAACATAAAATAGTGATCAAATTAAATCATCGGGACCTCAGTCAAACTACAATCATGCCATTTTGCTTGACTTCCCGTATTGCCTATATAAGAGCAAAATGTAATTTATTATAATAACGAAAATGAGTAGTGCTGAATTTTATTTTTGTGGCCTTTACATACATAACACACAATTCTCATGTATTTACATATATAACACCTAAACGTTCATATTTATATGCATATCACTCAAATATTTAGCATTACACCAAAAAAAATCACCATCGCTCTCCTTTTAAAAGTGAATTACACAATTTCATGTATAGGTGTTATAAGTGTAAATATCAAACTTTGAGTTTTAGATAATGTAAATTCATAAGAATTGTGTGGTATGTATATATATTTCTCTTTCTTTTTCCAATGGTTGTTACTTCCTACAGTCCATTTGAACCACCAAGAAATTTATAACTAAATGCAACATTGGTGGAGCAGAAAATATGCCTCTGTCTAAATAACACGTTAAAGGTTCTGAAAACCTACAAGACCTGCACACAAACATTGCTTTCACAGTGTCTTCAGTTATAATGAAAGTTTATTTATGTTTTCCCCAATAACAGTGCTTGTTTAGTGATCCAAACTATATCATACAGCCACAAGCTAACAAGACTATAGTGGATATGAACGTTATTTTTACTGGACGATTAAAATGATTTTTTATAAAATATTTTCTTATTTTTTTCCTTCAGATGGACATTAGGTGCAGATCCTTTAATAGGCGCCTTTGACAAGTATGTTTGCACGTCTGTGTGGGAGTTGTACATGAATTTTGCATGATTCAATAGAAGCATGGTGATCCTTAATATTTAATAATTTGTTGCCATAATTTTAATTCTATGTTCTCTTTATTTCTAGTAAATGTTTTATTAATTTATTTGTATTTCTTAAGAAATTTAATTATTCCTTCAATTTTTAAAGTTATACCATTTATACATCATGTTTTTTATATTCTTCATGCGCTTTAGCATAATGTTATTACCAAAGCCCGTGACAATATTAATATCAAACTAATCTATGTCATCACTTTTTCATAACTCGAACACAATTTGATATCTCCAATATTCTTATAAATTACATTGAAAAATTATCTTAATTCACAAGCCCAAATTTAAGTGACATTGGAGTCTAACACTTAGTTATGTGATATCATATGTTTTAAAAGTCAAACACAACTCGTGCCAACCTCATCATATTTCTACTCCTTTCAACACTCCTTCCACATTCTATTTGGTGAAAATAAACGTGTCATCCACATGGATGACAACAATGATTAGACAACTGCACCTAATCCACCACCACCACAAGCTCCTCAAGCTTATCCAATTTAAAAGGGATCTCCAAGTCAATTGGACCTACCATTTCTCCCGTTTCATGTTCAAAATCAACGAATAAATCTACTAGGAGAATGAGAGAGAGCATAGATAATAGAAGAAACTTGACGAGAATAGAGCTTGGTTCAGAACAAATTTTTTCAGATAAGAGACTACAAGCACCGTCCCTCAAACCCCGGTCAAGATTCCTTATGTATAATTGGCTTTTATGTGTTTTTTTGTGAGTTCCATGCAAACCATTCCTTTTTTGTGTCAAAAAAGGGAGTAGAAAGTTTGGTTGTAAGTGGAGTGTATCTTAGATTTTTGTTTTTGTGTGGTACTTCATTGTTTGCATTAGTTATAAGTAAATGTTTGTATGGGTAATGTCTAAATTTTATTGAAGTTTTGAAATAAGAGTTCGTGCTTCACAAAAGTCATGTGCTTCCACGTGTTTAAACCTTTTAGGCACACCATATTTATATACTCAAATACTTAAATAATTATTGCATATTAAAAAAATCAAAAAGAAAAGATAGAAACATTAACAGGCACAAATTCAGAGAGAGCAAATTAAACCCCAAATTTTTTATAATACAATGAACTTATTTCAAAATCATCTTGGCCACTAATCCAATATCTCAAAAAAAAAAAAAGAAAAAAAATCGAAGTTACCTACTTGATGTTTAGGCAAGCAGTAATAGGACGCTCAGCTTGATCCATTGGAAATTGTTGAAATGATTATTTGTAACAAATATTTGCCCATCAAATTGGCTCACTTACAGATGAGGTTTAAATACCACCATTGGGTCATCATCTAATAGTAAGAGCCTACTAGCAGAATTATAAACCCTATCATCCTATCAACTCACTAAGTATAGTGTAATTAAGCATAAATACAAGTTCAAGCCACCTCGCCCAAAAAGCAAGATGGTAAGGCCTAGCATCGTGGCTATTTCAATCCAAAATCATAAGTCTTAACTATAGGCCACAATGAAACATTTAAGTTGTCAGGCCTGCATCTAGGGTTGACCTCACACTTAAGGATACAATTCCAATTTGTTGGTCTCGCTATCATTAAAGGAATTAAGTTTGGACCCTTAATCAAAATCAATAAATAAATCAAGTACAATTTAACCAATAAATACAACTATAGAACACCTCACATACAAAAGAATTGTAAGACCTATCATTAAGTTGTCCTATAATAAAGAGGCAATAATTTCCTATTATAATCCCAGTTAATATCAAAATAACAAGTCATCCCTCTAAGAATATATATTAATAGAGTGGTGAACCCAAACTCTTAACCTTTAAGCCATGATAACACAGCTTGCAATAAGATATGCTTACGCGCATTAGCATGAAACCATCTAAAAAAGAATTCAGAATTAATATTCATATTCAGAACACCTCACATATAATGTAAGGTTGCAAAGCCCATCCTCAAACCTTCCTCAAATTAATTTGGGTTTTTAAAGATTTATCCAAGTAACATCTTGGATAAATTCTATATGAGGGGAATATAAACTTTGGCATCCTTAAGTTAGGTTATAACTCCAAAAGTCTCATACATAGCATTAGGCTAGCCTAATATCCCAATGGGTCCCACGTATATTCTTCATCAGGTCAATAACCCCTATAAATCCCATGCATAGCTCGAGCAAGAACATAACCCTGTAATTTCACATTTTAGAAAGCTTTATAAACAAAGAAGTAAGCCCTAGACTCAATAATAGCTCAATTTGTTTGCCTAAGAAAATCCTATTCTTAAGGCCATGTTTTAGCTAGCCTGATTTAGCCAAGGGATCTCAACTTAAATAGCTCATGTAAAAAATAACCAACTTTTAACCACACAGATGTTATCCATTGTACTAAAGGGTGGGACCTTCAATGACCAAAATGATAAAGATACATGTTGCATATAACACACTCCATAGTCCTGTGGGTGAATTTAACATAAGAATGCCTAACCTCATCTTATATAGTTGATCCAATCATGCTAATACTAATAAGCAAGAGAACAGTGTATTGACACCTATAGTTATAGTCAATCATGAGTCAATTCCAAGAAGCTAATGTTAGTCGTAATCCAATAGTGTGTTGAACCTTCAATGGTCATGTCATTGAAACTCTAAAATACAATCAACCATATTGGTCCTCTCTGGTCTTACGTCCAAGAAGGTGCACCCATCGATACATAATCATTGTGATCTATTCAAGACGTCTAAAAAAGGGCCTTAATGACTACCAATCAAACTTCGATCCTCCCTCATTGGTATACTAAGTCTACTTACTCGACCAGATATGATAACACCGGTACATCTTAATTAGGTTGAACATCCATCCATATCTATTCCCCTCATACATAGTGTTTTACTAACAATCCAAATCACAATGATATCCTAATGATCAGCATTCATTTTTTACTTGTAAGACAGCTCAACTCATGTTCAAAAACCTAACTACCAAATAGCAAAAATTAAATGCTAAATAGCCTCTGTTCTCCATATAACTAATTGTGTTTAAAATGTAAAAAGATTAACATGTGGTTTCTTTCCTAAGTTAGACGAGCCATGATTTATAACAAACCATTTGATAGTTTAAATATCTTATGTTTGCAATTTGAAAATTATAAGAAATGATTTCAAAAGTGTGTACAATGCTTTTTTAAATTGTAATTGAATGAGCTTCGAATCTGAAATTAAATCAAAATATTTTCCTGATTTGAGTGTTTATTGTTGATTTAGAGATGTCAATTACAACCTATCACATACATATTATACAAATGAGATCTTCTGGTTTGATTTTAATCAAAATCTGGGTTAAGATATGAATAATGCCCAAACTTCTTATTTCTTTTCAGACAATACCTAAACTTAGATAATATATAAGCGATGAAAGTGTTATAATCAATAATGTTTTATTTTTATTTTTTCATTTTTTTATGATGGTACATGGATACAAGGCTGATTTACTCGTGATGTGTTTGGTGGTTTATTTAGCCTTATGGTTGAAATAAACAAGGTTGAATTGGCAGTCATTCCTCGTATGCGTGCCACCTTCATCAGCAATTAAATACATTTACGTATACCTCTTCATTTGCACCTATCTGTCACTAACTCTTGACCTTTCCTCTGTATCTACGCATACTCTCATGCAAGCCATGACTTCAACAATGCCTACACTACATTCTCCAGTCATGACAGCCTTCTCTACTGATCGATTGTTCCATATTAGTTTCACTTCTACATGAGTTCTCAAGATGCACTGCTTGGTTTCAACCATTAAATTTACAGAGAATTGTCAACAAGGAATGAATTCAAAGGCCATCTCCTCGTGTGTGATCAGGGTAACTTATTGAATTACTGAGTTTGACATAATCTAGTTGCGTTCATCAAAGGCAAATCATCATGACACCAATCTATGATATTATTAGTTTGATTATTGTTACAAATCTTGTAAAGTTCCTAAAGTCAATGATCAAAGGACTTTGAAACGTGCTAGATGCATCTCTTATTAGTTGATCAAAGTCTGCAAATTATTTAGTTGCAAAGAGAGGCAAATAAATTTTTTTTTCAATTGAACAAAATTTAACATAAGATAAAATGGCTAGTTCCATTAATCTTAAAATAGAGCATACTTTGGTAAGAAGATTTGGTAGACTATAAGGTAACGAACAAAGCAAGAAAAAAAAGATATACGCCTCTGAAGAGTAGAAAAAAATAAGTATTATTAAGGCTCATGATAAGTTAAAAGTCATATAAAAAAGGTAACGAGCAAAGCAAGAAAAAAGATAGATTTTGACTATTTATACAGTAAGCTTAGTACTAAGTAATGAAAAATTACTGAATGAGAATTATATGAGAAATTATTTTGAAAGAGAATGATAAGCAAAGTAATGAAATATATTATAAATTTGTCTAGAAATTTTTTTTAAAAAAAAAGAGGTAGCTCCAAATAAAATACATAAAAGTAAAACTTTAAGTTTAGATGCGATGCATATTGAGATTTAATAACCATTGGGATACAACAGTACAACAAAAACAACAACAAGGCCTTAATCCCACTACGTGGGGTCGGCTACATGAACCCTTTTTCTCCATTGTGTACTTTTTAGTGTCATATTTTCATTGGGATACAACAGTTAAATGGTTAAAAAAAATTTTCAATGAATCTTTTAAGACAAAAATGAGGCCAATTGGTTAGATAAAGAGCATATTTCAATGCATATTTAAAAGAAAACGAGATGTTTAACATTATGATAATTATCAAGGAATCAAATTTATGAATCATATATGAAAAATTATGAGAAACAAAAATGAAACATAATCTTAGAAATATTATACTGATTTTGAAGAATCAACTTAGTATCATGCCAAAAAATTTTATGATGGCAGTAATTTTTGCCTTGAAACAATTAATAAATAAAGAAGGGGCATAAAACTTTTACATCAATTTATTGATCATGAGAAGGCACGAACAAATGCAATAAAAATTTATTTGGAGTGCATTAAGAAAGGTGAATTTTAAAAGTATATAGTAGTTATTTTAGATATGTATGATAAAGCATTAACTAGTACTAAATGTAGTTGCGAGTGAGCAGAAAATTCCCAATTATTGTAGGATTAGATCAAAAGTCAGTATTGGGTCCATATTGTTTGACTTCTAAAATTAGTTTTGAACATGCTTATAAAGAACAATCAAGTGAGGTATCTCGGTATATGCTTTTCAAAAATGACATAGTTCTACATTCTAATTTGTGAAACGTCTATTGAAAACAGAGAGAAGATTAAAACAAGAAAAGAACTATTTAAATATAGAATGTTTAGAATTAGTAGAATAAAAAATTATACATGATAGATAAGTTTGTTGGATCTAATATGAATATGCCAGTCAATATTATTAAAAGATAAGGTGATATATATATATATATGAGATAGGTTTAATTATCTACAAATCGCTATACAAAAGAGCGAGAATATATATTCGGATATTTTTTATAAATATTGGATGTTTATAATGGTGAAATGCCCCAATCATGCAATACAATAAGAATATATCATAAAGATATAAAATTATTTTTTTAGTTGAAATTATACTGGCAAATAGTATATGAATATTAGTTCTGAGCATTAAATAGGTTATTGATAGCTAAGTTGAGCAAGTGATGAGAAAATTAAAATGGATGGGTGAGAAAACTAGAAAAGATAACCTAAAATTGATTATATTGAAGGAATGGTTCATGTAATATCTATTGAAAATAAGGCAATCAAAAATGGACTTTAATTGTTTGAAAATATACAATAAGTGGAAAAAAATGAAATGGGTGGATAGTTGTATAAAGCTTTTGTCTAATAATAGAAGAGAATAAGGGTAAAGATAACTAATATAGAAGTTATTCAACACGGGACACATTTAAGACCTCGAGTGAATACAATAAAAACGAATGAAAATAGAATGAGCGGCCCCGAATAATTAAACAGAGCTAATGATAATAGTTCATAAATTATTTAAATTTGATGCTCATCCCCTTCCATAAATCCAAAACACTCCCCGTTCTCAAGCAGCTCCTTGTTTGATTACATATGGATCCATGGCAATATAGGGATACATTGTGCCCTATATACTAAGGAAATACATTGCCTCTTACACATTAGCTAAACTAAATAGAAAAATATCTTCCTCTTCCTTTTTCAAAATATATGGCCATATTTGATTGAGAAAAATTGCATGCTAAATTACTAATTGAGTACACATCAAATTTACCCTGACATTAAACAAACTAATATTCATTTTTCCAGATCACAAAGCCTTTTTCAGCCCATTTTTCTTTGTGCAGCTCATCCTAGCCGTGAAGAGTAAGCTCAACCAGATTAATACAATCCGATTTTGAGACTCACTTTTACAAACTCTATAGTCTTATTCAAGCAAATACGGATACAACTTTCACAGAAATGAATGCCTAAAATACCATCTGCTTCTAAACATAAATCCCTTAAGGATGAAAAGTAATAAGAAAAAGGAAGGCAAAGTAATTATTACAGATTTTTTATGATGGCAGCATAAGATCACTATTCCTAGTAAATTACTTTTCATTCCATGAAT
The DNA here is from genome assembly GCA_002079205.1 of Phalaenopsis hybrid cultivar. NCBI lineage: Eukaryota > Viridiplantae > Streptophyta > Magnoliopsida > Asparagales > Orchidaceae > Phalaenopsis > Phalaenopsis hybrid cultivar. Next base: position 66,034 of record JXCR01138623.1, on the reverse strand, counting down.
TGAGGTGACCTTACCTGTCTCTCACGAACTCTGAAAGTTGGAACTAAGTCAGCTAAGCAGAATAAGTGAATTGCTTTTACCCCTAATTCAAGCTTCTCCTCGTCCTAATAACAAATAAAGAAAACATTTAAAATAAAAATCTATAACAAAGTAAACGGGGATGACAAATAAGATACTATGCAAAAGATATATTTGGCATGTTGAAAATGTCTGAAAGCGTCCAAAAATTCTTCAAATATAGATGGTGCCAATTAGTACCCATCTGAACTACTGAATTTTCTCCATCATTCAATCAGAATCAACCATGGAAAGCATAAAAAAAACATAAACAACTGATAAAAATGTAGAACTACAAGATAAGAGACTTTAGCTTGGTGTTTGGCTCGACTATATCAAATTGCCAAGCAGGAGCAGATGACATGGGTAGAAAAGAGCAAAAAAGAAGAGGGTGAAATTTCTATAAATAGCAAAGTAGCCTCATCTTGGCAACAATAATGCAAAATATTTACTATCAAAGTTAAAAGCAGTCGCTAATGTCTAAAATGGAATTAAGAAATAAAAAATTTTAGAAGGGCAAAGCGGCGAAAGAATGAACTGAAAATATTGTGTGAGCCTCATAACCAGCACATAGATAACATAGTAAATCACATGATGCATGCTTGTTTCTGTTTAACTTTATGAAATGAAACCTAAGATTGGTGAAATTTGTGCTAAGATTACTTTAAATGTGAATAGTTAACCTTTCAAGGTGTTAATTTAGGCAAGAGATTCGAACCCCAAGGATGAAACAAGGTTAATGTGGGACAACACAAATAGATGAATTAGGAAGACTTCCAATCCAACCATAAAAGGATTTGTGGTGGAGTGAGATCTTCAAGGATTTCTTTTTTTTAAGAAAATTATTTTAAAAATTGATAGATTCAACATATTATTGAGTTCCAAAAAAGATGCCAATGGAGGATTGAAGAGTTGTGTGACATTCAATTTATTTTGTTAACAAATTTTTACAATAGAATTTTGAAGGCCACAAAAATATCTAATAACCATATAAGTATATTAGTAGCATCATTTTCAAACAAAGGAAATAACAATGTTTTAATGATTACAAGGAAATCAAACATATAAAGAAGTTACGAGGATTATTGAAGAATTGACTTACAGTGCATTATGAAAAAAAAGGTAGTCAAAGGTATCTTAAAGTTATTAAAAATATAAATGATTATGTCTTGATTAGTATTACTCATTGTAAAGTAACTAAAGAGTTTATAATTATAGCAAAATTAGATTAAAAAATCACGTTGTATTCGTTTTTTTTATTATTATCTATGAAGATGCTTATAAAAAAAATTCAAAGTGTGGTGCTCTCGTACATATTTAAAAAAAAATTCTATTTGGTAATGAAATGAGTGAAAAGTTAAATGATGAAAATCATCTTCAGTTATCGAGCATAGAAATAGAATAATAAAGATTAATTATATGATATATAATTTTAGTGCATTTGATATTAAAAATTATTAATCAAATATTAGAAGATAAAGTAATATCTATTTGAGAAGATGAAAAATTAAAAGAGAATATGCAGGTGTCAGAGGCTATTGCAGTATGCCTCTTTAGACTGACATGAATGAAAAGATATGAACCAGGATACAAAATATAAAACCTTTATAGAGAAGGATCCTCAAAAGATATTTTAGTCGAATTGTTGCCAAAAAGCATTCATCCCTATCCTTACCTTACAAAGGATAAGGCTATGCTTTTCTCTACATACATTCTCACTCATAAAATCAACTTCAATTATTACAGTATTATTTTTCAAAAACTTTTTAATACCACTTTCTTTAGCATGAATTTAAAAACTAGGCACAAGGAATTTTCTCCATAGACCCTTGGAATTTATGCTAGACCTATAATCAGCCAAAGGAGTTAGGTAAAGTTTGCAAGGTTTAAAAAAATTTCAACTTCAATACATAATCCATACATATATCTTAGATAAAGTTCCAAAGAAATAAAATATAGGCTAATTAGTCAAGGGGTTTAAGTCCAATTTTTCATGAAGTTCAACCATCCATAGATCAATCTTAATACATTTCAGATGGATATATTTAGGAATAACTAATTATCTCATGAAATAGAGGCATGTTTGCTTGACCATACTACAAAACATATTTTTTTTATAATGGAGCAACAATAACTTCTAGTTAATCTGACCAATTATGGGATGAGATATAAGGCCAAATGATAGCGGCATAACATTTACTCCTTCATCTGACCAACTATGGCATAAAATATAAGAACAATCCAAATCCTATCATTAGACCAAAAAGGTGTCTAAATCTATCCTAATAGGAGGATTATCATCCTAATAGCAAGCTTCCTTTTCAAGTACAATTAACATTTAAAAAGAGCAATAATGGTATATGAAGAATTTTTTCAACCCAAAGAAAATGAATAAATTGATAACAATCAGTTGTTAACACTATCAACTAAGTTATGTACTTAACCTATTTATCCATTTACAAAAAAGCCATCACATCAATAACAATTTCTCAGCTCGCTCCATAGCATTGTTATTTACGCATGCAACTGGAAAACTTTACATCAAAACTTCCCTAGAAGCAAAAAATATTTTCGTTGTTAATATAGTATCACTTGAGAACTCATATTTTCAATGAATATCATAACATAAAGCTTTAATATAGGCGGATTTAAACTGAGATGCATCCAATAACTCTAGAAAAACTCAAGTAGTAATTGAGTTCAAAAAATCTCCGAAATGTTTCCTTTACAACACCAAGATTTTTGGAAATTTCATAGCTAATTAAACAATATCATTTCTTATATGCTAAATGAAATAGCGGGCAGCAATGATTTACCGACTCCTGAACTATAGGTCAAGGTAAAGCCCGCCGACATCAATATGCCGCAAATCCAACATTTATTGACTAGTGTCGCATACATTGGGTACATTCTTTCATGGATATGTAGCTCAGAAGAGATTAAACTCAAACAATATTTTCCTCTAATAGTTTCTTAAAATGCAATTTCCTTTCACAAAGACTCGTGATATTGAATCACACAATATTTAATGAAGAATATAGAGCAAAGTACAACGAATGTACATAAAGAACATACAAAATTGGCAGGCCAAAGATTCTGACCATGATCAATTTAGTATGTGGTGAAAGGAAAAAAGCCTAACCATCCAAAACCCCTNCCTCTATAAGCCCCATTCACAATCTTTACAACACCTCCAATCTGTGGAATAACCGTCTCCAGCTCCTCTTGATCAATCCTTAACACATGCTTGTTCTCTAGAATTTCAATCTCCCCTACATACTTATCAATTACCTTTCGTACAACTCCTTTCTGCTTATAATATCCCTTATCTATCAAGGTCTTGCTCATCACCTTCACCACAATCCCCTCACATAGCCAGTAGTCCTTTCTATTCATTCTCTCTTTTGTGATCTCTTCTTCCTTCATCAATTCATCCAGTGCTGATTTGCCACTAGTACCTGCATTGCAAGCATTACCAGAAGCAGACTTGGCCTTCTTAGCCTTCCCTTCAAACTCAGGATCCTCACCAAACCCCAAGTTTGCATTGTTGCTTATAGGAATGCCATTCTTATCCCCCACGACAATAGGTTTTGAAGATGCTGCCGAGGCGGGTTGGATTGAAAACATAATCTTCTCCAAAGATTTAGTCTGCTGAAGCTGAGTGTCCTCATATTGGGGTGTGTTCCAAATTTCTTCAATGGAGTCGGATGTGGAAGGGAGGAGGGCGACCGCACGCTCAATTTGTTTGGCGATGACACGCTCCTGGCGCTCCTCCTCAGCCATATCAGACTGCATCCGTTTGTTCTTTAGGCGGTCCTTGAAAATAGTCTCTGAGTCTCGATCTATGTAAGTGATGAACCAACCCTTAGGTGTCTCCTCGACCTTGCACTTGCTGGTACGTCCAAGATACTTGACAAACTCTGTAAGGGTTGCCCACTCAGTGGAGTTCATGTGAATGTGGTGGCGATCCGAGATGTACTCATTGTAGACAACGGTGGCAGCCACGCGGGAGAAGCGGTGGGAACGGCGCATGTGGTCAAGGAAAGTGCGCTCAAACTCCTCCGAGTAGCCCCCAATGACTCGGTTAGGGTTCAAGCCAAATACCTGCATCTGACGCTGATGGCTCTCGCTCAAGCAGTGACACTTGAAACCGTTCTCATCCCGGCACTGCTTCTGGCACATTTGGCAGTACCATCGCAGCTTCTGCAGCCCTTTGGCTTTGATCCTGTTCGCGATAGCCTTGGGCGTGAGGAAATCGTTCTTGCCCATGCCCTGATTTCGCTAACTTCCAAAGTTCAGAAATGCACCTCTTCTTGATAAGCTTAACGTGGCCTTAAAGGGCTCTTTGGAAGCAGAATTTGAGTGGGATTTAAGTCAAAGGTTTNCTCTTCTTGATAAGCTTAACGTGGCCTTAAAGGGCTCTTTGGTAGCAGAATTTGAGTGGGATTTAAGTCAAAGGTTCGGATTTAGAGCAGGATTTAATCCAAATCTTGCCAGGCGGTCCTGGATAAAATAAAAATTCAGGGTATTTCTGTTTATGAAGTTACCTTCAGGANCTCTTCTTGATAAGCTTAACGTGGCCTTAAAGGGCTCTTTGGTAGCAGAATTTGAGTGGGATTTAAGTCAAACAAAATCCTGCAGGTTCGGATTTAGAGCAGGATTTAACCCAAATCTTGCCAGGCGATCCTGGATAAAATAAAAATTCTTCAGCCTTAAACCCGTAAATCCCCCACGAGCTTTCGCGGGAAAAGTAAGATATGAAGTTACCTTTAGGAGGAACAGAGCGGAGCTGAAAGAGAAAGATAGGGATTTCGGGTCTCTGTACACCGCGATCCCGTCGTCCGTCGTTCCTTCCCAGTTATCTCTAATCGCAAGGGTTTTGTCGGGAGATAGTTTTGCTGGTTTGGTCGGGAGATAGTTTTGGGGCGAAACTAGGAAGCCGGGAGAGGGGGAAAGAAGTCGGCGAGGATTTCGACCAAAGAAGACGAAGGTTACGGGCAGGAAGCGACTCGACCCGACCGTGTGGCGTCATTCTGAATGAGTTAATTTTGACATATTATTGTTCTTTGAACAAGTGTACTAATAACACATAAATAATGTATAAAATATTATTTCAATAACACAATAATAACACATCAATAACACACTAATAACACATTAAAAATATAAGGCTTAGCTCGACCGTGTAATATGAATATTCTCTTCGCGTTATTCATATAATATTGATGTGTTATTAAGGTGATTTTAAGATATTACTATTCTTTAAACAATAATACAAATAATACATGAATAACGCAAAAAATATTATCTTAATAAGACATCAATAACACATAATAACACACCAATAACAGATTAAAAACAAAGTCTGAGATGATTTTGAGATGTTATTTTTTTTTAAATAACAATACTAACTCAAAATCATTTCCATGACACATTAATGACACATCATTAAAGTTTTTATCTTGTCAATTGGTTGAACCACCTCAATAATACACCAATAATAAATAAATAACGCGAAAAATATTCAGAATGATGCAATATAATAATCACACGTGATGAAATATTCCTATAACACATTAGTCGGGTCATGTCACACGTTTTCATTTTTTCTTTCATTTTTTATTCAGGTGTGTCCGACTTTCCACGTGTCGGCTTAAGATTGGACTCCGCAAGCAGTACATGCGGAGTCCTCATGTAATATTTTTCTTACGGGCAGGGGGGAGAGAGAAGGAAAGAGAAGATATACAAATTTTTTTTTATGTTTTATTTAATATTATTTTATTATTTTAATTGAGTAATAATTAATAACTAACTAATTAAATAATTATTAAATTAATAATATTAATTAATTAATTTAGATATAGTAATTTAATAGTTAAATAGTGAAAAAAATAATTAAATTTTAATTATTTTTTAATTTATTTAATTAATTATTAATTAACTTAAATTGAATGTTACCGTATTCTGTAATTAGTAATTAGTTTACTAACTTTTAAATTAATAATCAATTAATTTAATAAATCATATTAAATAACTTTTAAATTAATAATCAATTAAATTAATAATCAATTAATTTAGTAATCGACTGTATCGCGAGGTCCCGATTACAAAAGAGATAGTTTTGGACAAAACTGCAGACGTACGCAGAAATTTTAATAATTTGATTTAATTGATTAATAAATATTAACTAAATTATATGGTATCAATTTAATTATAATTAGATAAATTTATATCTAATTAATTAGATTTATATATTCAAATCTATTAATTTAATAAATTTTTAATAATTATTAGTTAATTTAATAAATAACTAATCAATTATTAAATAATGAATGTTAATTTATTATTTTATATATTTGGTTTAGTATAATTAGTATTAGTTATCAAATTGTTCAATAAATACTTTTTTAATAATTAGCATGATTATAAAGAATAAAATTTAAATTAATTTTAATCAGATTTTCTATTTATATCATTAATATACAATATTAAATTTACAATTCAACTAGTAACATTAATCCTAAAAAAGATTATCAAACTATTTAACAACATTAAACCCAAGTATTAAATAATCTCAAGATTTACTAATGTAAGAACAATTCGATTTAATAACTTAGGGCCCGTTTGGGGCAGCTTATTTGGTGCGGTGGCGTTTTGAAAACGCACCTGATCTGTTTGGGTAAATCGCGTTTTGGCAGCTTATGTGTTTTCAAAACGCAGAAAACAACGTTTTCACATGGGAGCTTATTGACAACGGTCTGACTTTTTCAAAAAAAAATAATAATTTGTAATAGTCACCGCACCTAGATTATCAGTAAATTATTTTTATGAATTTGTCGTATAACATCAAATTTTAAGTTTTAAATTTCTAACACTCAAATTTTTCATGTCACATAAGAAAAAACAAATCAGTAAAAAATAAAATATACATATTTATATATAGATAAAAGTGATATTAATGGAAATATTGAAGTTTAGATGTTAGATATTTAAAGTATATTTTTAGTATTTTTCAAAAATAATTATTTTACATGAAAAATGTGTCACCATGAATCACGAAATAATCTAAGAATCCAAAATCAAAGGAAATATGACAAGGATACGAAAAATCACAATGTCAGCGTGGAATGTGTCATTTGCATCTTGAAAGTAATTTAAATTTAATTATATATATATATATATATATATATATATATATATATATATATATATATA
>JXCR01138623.1:15213-58561 GCA_002079205.1 Phalaenopsis hybrid cultivar | reverse complement strand
TATATATATATATATATGATTTTCAGAAAAAATAGTATTTTTATTTTGAAAAAGCAATATTTAAAATATTGAAAATACGAGACTGAACTGATTTCATATAGATAGGGCTGTCAAAAAAGCTCGTTGTTCGCGAACAGTTCGTGTTTTGTTTGTCAGGGTGTTCGTGTTCGATTCGTTCGATAAGTAAACGAGACGACCACAAACAGTTTTTTTCAATCGGTATGTTAAACGAATCAAACACAAATAGTCATGGTTCGTTCCTGTTTGAATCATTATTATTTGAAATATAAAATAATTCAAAATAATTATGTATATATATATATATATATAATTTATGATATTTTTAAAAATAAAAAATTATAAATTATAATATATAATAAATTAATAATAGTAATGTATTAATATACTATATTAATAATATACTAATATATATACTAATATAGATATTTTGAATTTATATAATTAATATGATATACTATTTATATATATTAATATATACAAAGTAAAATGTCAAACCCACCTTAAGCCCTAACATTTTTGGGAGTGAAATATCACATTAAAAAAAACGTTATATTGCCTCTAGATCTGGTTTTGTTGTCAGCATTGAGCTCTGTTTGGGTATTATGATTCCCATAACAGAAATCAGGATTTACAGTTAGCATCTTGTTGAACATTACTATTCATAAAAGTTTATTAAATGATTTTCATGAAATTTTATTAAGATTCCCTTAATAGAAATCTGGATTTATATTTTTAGGGTTTAGTACATACAGTCTTTGAAGAGGACACATTGTTGTTGTTTTTTTGAATTAGATTGAGATCTTATAGATCCAGCTAAAGCATTTCTTTAAGTAGGCCATCGATAATTCAAATAATATAAACAAAATTGAAATAATTTCGAACAATTCAAACAAATCGAACAATTGAAACAGATCGAACAATTCGAATAATTCGCACATTTCAAACATTTTGAACTAATTTCGAACAAATCGAACCGAACACGAACAGTGACTTCACGAATAATTTCGAACGCGAGCCTATTTGTAACAAACTAAATTTCAAACGAACCGAACACGAACAAGGGCTCTGCTCGTTCATGTTTGGTTCGTTTACACCCCTGCATATAGACAATAGTTTAAATAAACGAGCACAACACTGCAATTGACATACTTATTCGAGGAATAGATATATCACTTACTAGTGAGACTCGATTAAATAAACTAAAGAATTTAAGACATCTGTTTGGTCTATGAATCATTTTTTGTTTAATCCGACAAGTTCCTCTATCTAATATGGAAGATTAGGTAGGGTGTTTATATTAAATTGTGTTCTTAAAGTTTTCTATAAGGGTAAGCCCCTATAATTAATTACATCTTAAATGACCAAAGCCACTTAAGAAAACTCTCGATTTAGATCATAAAATCATGCCTTCAAGAATTTCAAAAGTTTATGATTCTCAAGGTTGGACAAAGGAGTGTTGAATTAGATAAGATCGAATTTGGTACATTTTATTTTGAAATCCAAAGGAAGAAAAATTAGGGGATGTCACGGATACCGAGGAGAACCTCGGTGACTCCCAAGCTATCCTATAGTTTGGTTTCAATTTTGGTGAGGAGATATTAAATGTTTCATTCTGCTAATTTTATTATTACATTGGGCTTACATTTATATGACACAATCATACAAATAGTATAGAAGATAGGAGAGTTTATGTCATAACAAATGATAACCTGGGAACCTAAGACGAGTTAGGGATTAGATTGCACAATATGATTGTGCAAAGGTCTAAAGATGAGTTGAGGATTAACGTTGTACTAGGCGGACAATCTCGAAGTCCTATGAATTGTTGTTTAATTCTAAGGAAAGATTTGTTGTAGTGGATCCTCATGTTGTTGTAGATCCTCATGCTATTGTAGATCTATTTACTCTCTTAAAGTTGTTCTTCTATGCATCCTTATTGTGCTGCCCAAGACATTAGCTCTAAGCTCCTTGTCGATGTAGCAATCATAAAGTTAGTGGTTTAAGAGTTTAAATGAAAAGTTTTAGTTCAATCATTATGGGGGGGTTAAAGTTGATTAGAGCGACACCGGTTATGATCCCACGGCTCCCTCATTCCGATACTACTATTTTTTTTTGTATTTACTTGGCTTAAACGAGTTGTTAAACTCATTTAAACTAGGGAGATCTCGTTAGCAACCGTGGGCTACCTCATCCGAAGGTCTTCCGTAAATTCAAAAGGACGTGTTATGAAATTGTTATTTTTGTTTTGATTTTTGAAATGTTGTTTAATTAAAAAAAAAGAGTTGATTGGTTTTGGAAAGTTTGTTTTTGTTTTGCAAGTGAAGTAAATCTACAAACAAGCATGTATAATAATTTAAAGAAAGAATAAATTGTAGTAAGTAAAATGATAGAAATTAAATAAAATTATAAAAAATGTACATGTCATCTTCTCGCTGCTCCAGCTGAAAGATTTGCCTTGCAGTGTATATAATTTCACAGAAATTTAAATAAAATTACAAGAAAGGAAAATAGGGAAGAAGGTTCACGCTACCCCTATTGAGTTTTGTGTTGCAACCTGATGGCTTCCTAGAAGTTTAAATTGATGATTTTCTTATGTAAAGTATAATAGTTTCATTAGTCCTTCAAAACATCCAAAAGATTGTAAAGGTGTTCGGAGCATGCCCCCAAGCAATTTTTAGAATTTTTTGAAACATCCTCGACTTCATTTGAACGTATTATATTGTTTTGATAATCATCCAAAGTTAAACTTAGGGTTTGACTGATTAAAGTATCCTATACTCAGTGAACCTGTTGTTTTAATCATCTCATGAGAGGGGTACTTAATTAGTCATTTAATATTTCAATTAAAAGTTATATAAATGGGTACCCTTGAGGGTAAGATTGGGTTATTAAGAATTTATGCCTACAATTGAAGTTGGGCTTGTAGTGTTTGCAAAATGTTCACAATTAGTTATGTTTCCTAAACCTCATTAAGCAAATTCAAATTAAGTCTAGTTCACTACTAAACACTTAAGACTTATGTGTAGATAAATTCAGGATTTCTTAGGGATGTTAAATTATATGGTATTTTAATCCTCATAAATTATCATAATATCACTCAAACATTAACAAGGGGTTTTAAATTAGTGAATTATCATCTTCCAAAATCTAAACCCTCATCTTAGAATCACTTAATTTAATTAACTTTCAAATTATAAGAATTGAGGGGAGTTAAAATCATAGCTTTATTGTAGAAAGGTTAGGCATTGGTTTCTACCATTTAATCACTTGTGTTTCAATCATCCAAAAGAGTTCATTATGATCAAAATTACCCATTTGCCCTTTAATCAAGTTCATCGGTCCCACTTCATAATTTATTAAATATAATTCAAATAACTTTAAAATTTTTATAGTATCTCACTCATGGGTCAAATAAATCATCACAGGAGAAAATGTGATTTTCAAAGTTTAAATTTAATTTAAAAAAATTATTTTATTCAAAAATAAGAAATTTTCAAAGTTAATTCATTTAATTAATCAAAACAAATTAGTTATCCTTAGGAAAATTATTGGAGATTCACCTAGGCCAGAGGACCACTAAGATCAATTTTTATGATTTTTGGAGTTATATTTTAATTATTTAGATTTATTTAATGATTTTGAATATTAATTAAATATAAAATATTAAAAGTTAACTTTTATATTTTTATTAAATCTTTTTAAGTTTAACAAACCAAAAAAATAAATTTCATATTTTTATGATTTATTTTTTATTTATTGTAATTATTTTAGTGCAAAATTATGAAAAATTCATTTTTAAGCCTTTAAAAGAAATTTAAAACTTTATTTAGAAAGTTAGGAAAAATATTTTAGTTGCTCCCAAGTGATTAGGGAACTAATTGTGACATTTCAGGGCGTTTTTCAATCTCAGTGATTTTTATCATTTTTTAATTATTTTTAATTATTTAAAATTTAAAATATATTTTAAAAATCAAATATTTAGTTTAACTTCAATTTTATTTTTCTTATATGCCTTTGAGCACAAGGAACTCAGAAAATCACTTTTTATAATTTTTTAACCTATAATTTAATTTATATAATTATTTTAATACCAAATCATATTTAGCTTAGAAAATCAAGTTTAATAGGTAAATTAATTCAAAATGATTTCAAATTTTTACAGAGAGTTAATGTGGCTATTTTTTATAGTGTGGTATGATTTTTATGATTTTTGAATATTATTACATTAATTTTAATTTTAATGAGTTTTTATGATTTAGTTAACTATAGTAATTTACATAAATATCAAAACTTGATTTATATTAACTTCTCTGGACTGCTAGAGGGTCTGGAGAAATTTTGGCAGAGTTTGGCTATGTTTTGAGCATGCATCATTTCTTGGCAGTGGGGGGTGTTTAATTTATAGAGGAGGTCATGACTGCCATCAGGGCATGCTAAGGTGGCAGGGGAGCCGCTTAGGTGGAGGGAAGAAGTGCTGTAATGGCCAATAACAATGAGACAGCTCATATGGATTTAATTTTAGGGTTTAAACCATTTGGGTCTTCTAGGTCCGGGTGTTTTTCGATGGCTATGGTGGTTGGCCGGTGATGTGGGTGAATTTAGTGTGTTAAGTTTGCAATTATTTTTCAATATTACAAAATATACACAACAGATACAATAATAAATATGCAATTTAATACCAACAAAAATAACTTTAGTGAAAATAGTTTTATCTTTTAAAAATCTTTAAACTGTCAAATCCCCTAAAAATAATGCAAGTATACGTATCACTCAAGTAAAAAAGGACTCTAATGGAGTCCTAGATATCAATCACACAGGGAAGTTGGAAATGCCTATAAGTAAATTTTGAAGATTATAATGTAAATTACAATTTTAAACTACAAAAATGAAGTGTGAAATTCAAATATAAAGTAATAGAGTGAATGCTAAATAAAATGCAGTAAAAATAAAGTTAATTAAACTAATTGCTAAAATTTCAAAAGTAAACTTATGAAAACTAAACTTATGAAAACTAAACCAAGTTTTTGTGACAAAGAGTTCAAATTTAAGAAAGCATCTTTCCCTTTTACAATGAGCATATGGATTGTGAAGAATTTAAAATCATTTGAAAATATATATATATAAATTGATTAGTGCCAAATAGGAGCAATCATATTCTTTACCCTCTTTCGAGTGCATGAAGAACATTGACTAATCCAAAGTTTGGTCCCTAATTCTGTTGTTAGGCTGGGAGGATACCGGGTGTCACTCTAGAGCTCCCACTACACTCTCACCTGAGGGCTAACAATCTCGCATTAGTTTCTAATCAACTGAACCAAATTGGAGATTTTAATCTGTCACTTTAAAATCTCCAATTATGCATCCAAGAAAATATATTTTCCTATTTATTTGCACTCAACTCCTTGGATGAAATCCTCTCCCATGAAATCAAATGTGATTCTCCCTATGTTATAGAAATCATAGCCCTTTTGGAACATATGTTTCTCAACACATTTTAACAATTCAATTAGCTAAATTGAAAAGTAAATGAAGACGGGAGTTCAAATCATTACAAGTTATTGACATTTAAAACCGTATAAAACAAAATCAATTCTTCACAAAACCATATTTAAAAGTAGGGAGAATGATAAATAAGACTACTCTGAATTTATGAGAAGGAAACGACAAAACACATATTTAATATATAAAAATAAGTTTACTAAACGAAAGAAATAAAAGACATAACTTATCTCACAATCCTTCTCAAGCAAATCCCTAGAAGTTCTCTTTAAGCCTTTCCCTCTTTACAAGCACTCTCAATTCTCTCTTAGAAGTGTAATGAAGAAGAAATCTCTCACATTTCCTCTCCTCTTACAATCGTTAAGGAAAATCTCTAGTACTTTAAAATAGGTAGGCTTCAAAATTGTATGAGGTGAATTCATTTTAAGGTCATGAATTTCTTTACAGATGGAATTAAAAGTTTACTATTTTTGGAAAAGTCTATCATTTCACACCTCTCCTGAACATACATACAATCTTCTTTAAACAACATTTTAGACTCATCTTGAAAGTCCATTTTGATCTCGTATGTTAACTTACTCTCAAAACTTTTATGGAAATATTTTTTACTTAGATAATCAATTTCATCCATCTGAGAACAATTATCATCATTTATCTCAGCTGGATATTTCATAGCCTTTAAAACATTAAAAGTGGTTTCATGTCATTAATATTCATAGTTAACTTTCCTTTTTGCACATCTATCATAGCTTGTCCAGTAATAAGAAAAGGTCTCCCCAAAATAATGGGATATTTTTTATCTTCCTCCATATCTAATACAATAAAGTCCATAGGAAATATAAATTTATCCACTTTAACAAACACATCTTTTATAATCCCTTTTGGATAAATGATAGATCGATCAATTAACTGAAGAGTTACAGTAGTGGGAGAAATATCAATTAAACCTAACCTTTTAAATATAGATAGAGGCATCACATTAATGCTCGATCCTAAATCACATAAAGCTTTTCCACATAATCTTTTTCCAATTACACAAGGAATTGTAAAGCTACAATGATCTTTAAGTTTCCGAGGAAAATTTTTCTGAAGTATAGCGCTGTACTCCTCACTGAGTGCAACGGTCTCGTAATCCCCAAATTTCATTTTCTTGTTTAATATCTCCTTCATAAATTTTGCATAACTTGGCATCTGTTTCAAAGCTTCAATGAAAGAAATATTTATAGTTAACTTCTTAAGTACGTCCATGAACTTTGAAAATTTTTTATCCAACTCATGCTGTCTAAGTTTTTGAGGAAATGGAGGTGGTGGTCTTTTTAAATTGATTTTAGTTGGAAATATTAATTTTTTCAGATCCTTAGAAACATGTTCTTCAGGTCTTTTAGTTTCCTTTGTTTCTCTCACAACATCTTTCTCTTTTCTAACCACATCCTCTATCTCTTCCACTTTTTAATTGAACAGCTTCTACTTGTTTATTAGTGTTTTCCTTAGGGTTGATCTCAATGTTGCTAGGAAGTGTTCCTTGGGATCTATTGCTAAGTGAATTAGCAATTTGTCCTAGTTGATTCTCTATGTTTTTAATCACAACATTTTTACTTTGCAACTAGTTTTCTATTTGCAGTACCATTTCTTCCATAGACATCTTCTTATCCTAAAATTGTTGATCATTGTTAGAGTCTTGTGGATATGAATGTTTATAGTTTGTGTTCCCTTGATTATTTCAACTTCCATTATGATTTGCATGATTATTTTCCTATTTTTGGTTTCCACCGTCAGTAGTATGATTCCAGTTTAAATTAGGATGATTCTCCCAACCTGGGTTGTAAAAGTTAGAGTAAGGGTTGTATATGGTATTTAAAGTTTCGTATGATAACTAGAATCAATCATATTCCCTAATGATCTTTCCTCACTTACTGGAGTGAGTTGAGGCTGGTTCATTCCAAATTGGTCCAACTTCCTTGATATTGTGGCAACTTGAGATGCAAAAATTGTAATCACATCTGAATCATGAACACTGGCTACTTTTTTAGAATTTACCCTTATAGAGGGCCATTGAAATTCGTTTGCAACCATATTTTCAATTAAAGCATACGCTTCATCAAATGGTTTTGACATTAATGATCTACCAGCAGCAGCATCAATTATAAACCTAAGGGATTCTACTAACCCATTATAAAAAGTTTGAATGATTAACCAATCAGGCAGAGCATGATGTGGACACTTTCTTAGGAGTTCATTAAATCTTTCCCAGGCTTCGTATATTGATTCCCCTTCATACTGACAAAATGAGATAATATCTTTTCTAAGTTTAGTAGTCCTTGAAGGTGGAAAACACTTAGTTAGGAATCTCTGAGTTAACTCCTCCCAATTTTTAATAGAGCCAGGTGCTAATGAGAATAACCACATTTTAGCCTTATCCCTTAGTGAGAAAGGAAAAATCCTTAGTCTGACAACATCGTCTGACATACCGTTATAACAAAATATAGCACAAAGTTCTATAAAATTTGATAAGTGTAAATAGATCAGCTTCTACGTCAGGGTTTTGTATACTTGAGTGAATTTCATCTGTCGTAGGATTTACGTAATCCCTCAATGAAGTATGATGATTTTCCAAGTCATTATATTGAAAGTTTTCCATTTCCATTTCTAGTTTTTCAAGTCCTCTTTGTATTTTTATTTTGTTCTTTTTTTCAAACTCAGGATCATAAGGCACAAGTCCTGTAGATCCTTTATTTCGCATACACAATACAACAAAGAATACATTAACAATTAAACAAATAACAAGATGAATATATTCAACACAACAAAACATTTTCACGAACACCTTATTTTTCATAAAAATAATTTTTTTTCTTTTTTCACAACACTTTTTCATATAAAAACACTTTTCACACAAGAATAGTTTTTTTACGACACTATAGTTTTCCAAGTCTAAGCCTAATTACTTCAACTAAAATTCTCCTAAAGTTCTTACCGAAGCTTCCACCCAACCAATCCACCTAAATCCACCAAAACTCCCTAACTTCCCCTAAATTATCAAATGTATCCAAATTCCCCAAAATTACCAAAATTATAAAAAATGCCCAAAATTGTCCCAATATCTCCAAATTTCCCAAACCACTCAATCTCTTACCACAAATTCCCAAAATTACCCAATTGCCCCAACTTTCACCAAACTTGCTCAATTCACCCCAAATCCACCAAGACCAATTTCAAATCCAAATCCACTAAGATCAATTTCAAACCCAAATTCATCCAAGACCACCCTTAGTCCAAAAATTCATAATATAGAATCATCATGCCAAATCCAAAATTCACCAAGCCCGAGTCCTAAATTTCATTATGATGAAGTCTAAATTCCACCAAGCCCATCATGAACAATTTTCACACTATCAAACCAAAATTCAAAACCAAAATTCAAGCCCAAAACTACACATGACAATTTGGCTCCTCTTCCCATCATATTAAAAATGATTACACCTGTGGTGGAATATTTCATGATTAAAAATGCTAAAATTGGAACTCATTGAAATATTTTAAGGCTTGAAATCTCTCCCCTTTCTTTTTAATGCAAGTCATGAAGGTCATGAATGAGCCATAGGCAAGCTATGTGGTTTTACCCAAGCCAAATGGTAGCCATGGAGCCATGCACAAGCCTCATGTGAGCCACCACTCCCGAAGTGGAAAAAGAGGACCCCCTCAAGACCGAAAGGGAGAAGTGCACAAAGCTTGGAGAAACTCTACCAAAATCACTCCACACTCTTCCTAAACTCACACGAAGCTCATCCCCATCATTCCTAAGCCTTTAAACCAACCAGTAAACCCTAATTACTCCACTGAAATCCAAAAGATTTTGGTTCATCTCACCAACTCCACCAAAACTCTAAATTAATCCTTTCAAAAGCTTTCCCTAAACTCACTTTCCCAATCGAAAGCATCCTTTATCGAGCCCTCTACCATAGATGTAGACAACTTTCAATCCACCAGTTGGTTTATTTCATACCTAGACCCATCCACAGAGCAAATCAACACTTAAAGGAGGTCCATGATGCCAAGGCGAAGCTTCTCAAACAATCCAATTGAGGCCTCACCTCTTAGACAAATGTATAACCCGAAAACTCCCATTTTTTACCTTAATTTGGTATTTTATGAAGAGAATGAACAATCTGTGTCCACTTGGCCATATAGATGTGTTTGTCTCATTTAGATGAAGCTATAGGAGCAAACTCCATGCGATTTGGTTAAGTATCGAGGGAGTTCTTAACTCTAGGGTATGGACGGTTCATGAGCTTTGATCCATTTGGGATAATGAACGCATGTCATCCATTTGAATATATTTAAATCGAGCGACACAGATCGAGTTGGACGATAGATCTAGACATACAAAAAGAAGCGAAGAGCAAGCCGAGTCAGCATACACGTGTAAAGCGCAACGAATGGAGAGCTGATGCGTGGTCTTTCAGATATGTTGAGGATGAGTTGGATGTCATGTGGCTAAGTTAAAAAATACAGGTATTCTGATTTAATTAAATACAAAAAATGAAATATAACTTTTAAAAAATTATATCTTGGTGTAGAAAAATCAAAAAAATAAAATAAAAATACCACTATATTTAGTGAACAGAGGAGAAGCCAGTGAGTCTAAAATTTAAAATATCTATATACTTTCTGATTTTTAATTATTTATTTACTGTAAAACTCCATATTTAATTAACTATTAATCATTATGGCTTAAAATTTCAAAGTCAGAAAATATATTTTTGATACAAAAATGTGTTTTCTAAGAAAAAACGTGATTTTGGCTTAAAATAATTATAAAAAATAAAATATAAATAAAAAAATGGGAAATCAAGTTTGGTGAACTCACTGAAATTAGCGGCATTTTGGAAAAATATAATTTAAGTTAAAATTAAAAATGTCTTTTTGAGTATTTGTCTCATTTAAAATAATTAAAATATTAAAAAAATTATAAAAATATAATTATATTTCAAAATATCACAAAATTTTCTGTAATTAGAGACATAAATCTTAAAGTGCTCCCATAATTTTTTAAAGGCATGAAAATGTAATTTGAGTACTTAGATACATTTTTCTATATTTCTACAAATGATTAACCAAAATAATTATAAAAAAATAAAAATAAAAAAAAATCTAAATTCATGTTTGCTGAGTTCAATGAGGTCAGAGAAATNATATATATATATATATATATATATATATATATATATATATAGAGAGAGAGAGAGAGAGAGAGAGAGAGAGGTGGTACTCGAATTGTTAGCCACATTAGGAGTGGTTGGAGGCTCGTATAATAGCCTCTAGCCATTCCTTTATAATATATATCAAATACAAACAAACACAAGGAATTGCATACACTCTAATTGAAGCATCGAATAAATGATTATCATAAAAGCTAATGCAAAGCAAAATTGAACATATGTTAGCACCTTCAGCCTCCAACAATAAGAAAAACAAACCTGTNCTAGCCATTCCTTTATAATATATATCAAATACAAACAAACACAAGGAATTGCATACACTCTAATTGAAGCATAGAATAAATGATTATCATAAAAGCTAATGCAAAGTAAAATTGAACATATGTTAGCACCTTCGNAAATTAATGAAAAAAATAGATTTTTTAAAATAAAAAAATATTTTCTATGTATTTATTTATTAAAACAAATTTAAAAATCATAAAAATTAAAATATAATTAAAAAAAATAATAAAAATTTCTCAAAAAATCCTCTAACTTTTAGCAACAACATAAACATTTTCTAAGGTCAGAGGACAAGTTTTGAACAATAAAAAAATTAACATTGGAAATTCATAATTACGGTTTTAAATAATTATAGAAAAAAAATTAAATCTAAAAAAATATAAATTCTTCTTTGATGTCTTAATTAGTTCATGAATAAGAGGTCAGTAAAAATTCATAATAATTCGATTATAAATATAAGAGTTATGGGGTATAAACCCTAGGTGTATAATGATAATTTTATAATTTTACAACTTCATTAATTTTTTTGGTTAAACCAGAGGAGAAATGGGTAACATTTATGATGATTAATCCACTGAGATGATTGAAACACAAGGGCAAGTAAGGGTAGTAACTGATTTCGATTTTATATGACAATACATTGTTTGTGATTATAATCTTAATTTTTTCCTTACTTATATTTCTTACTTTGCAACGATGCCAAAAACTTGACTTTGAGGCAAATAAGAATGCAATTATTATATTTAAATATAGGATACTACACAATTATACGTATCATTATCAAATAATATATGATTTTTTTATTAAGCTCTGAATATCGAACCCATAGAGTGATGTGGCTTGGTCTAATACACACATACTTGCACTTCACACTTCCACTTGCAACCTGTAACCCTAACCTACACATGTCTAGTTTGATTCTCTTGCCTCTTTGGGGACCAATGTGGGTAGTCCCCCGAACCCTTAGTCCTTGACTAGGGTGGATAAGACCAGCATATGGAGAATCCAAAGTGGGGTTTCTCTGGTCTCATGACACTATGAGGGTAATGCTATGATTAGCATTAGCATCAAACCTCAACCGTACCCAAATTTCAAATTTTGGCCTTTTAGCCTTAAACTTTCTCAAAATTACCAAATTGCCCCTTACACCCTAAAAAATCAAAGCTAACCCGAATATCTTAATTTTGTTCAAAAAAAATTTCAAACCATTTCATACCATCCAAATTACCCAAAACATCCCAAAATTTTAATATTTACCAAAATACTCCCCAAATTTGTCAAAATTACCAAAATGCCTCAGATGACCTAAAAATTTCTAAATCCTCCAAAATCATTTCAAACACCCCTAAAACCAATTCATGACCATCCATTGGGCTGATTTGACCAAATTAACCTACTTTGACCAAAATCCCCAAATTGCCCCTAAGTGTCTATAGTCCCCAAATCACCCTCAATTTTCACCAAATTGACCTGAAATTTCCTTAATTGCAATTTTAAACTTAAATTCATCATATCCTAACACAATTGAAACCTAATTCAAGCCTAATTGAACCAAATTTCAAACTCCAAATCCAAATCCAACTGAATTTCCTCAAATTGATCCAAAATCAAAGATCCCCCAAATTGAGCTTCATGATCATTCAAATGCCCCAATTTCAAATTCACATCAAATTCTAGCATGTATAAATCCAATCTCAATCAATTCCAATTCAATTTGACTAGCCCATGATCAATTTCAAAATTGAAGTCCATCATGCATATTGAAAGCCCGCTTCATCAATTTGAAAAGGCCCAACTTGAGCACACATGACAGAAATTCCATCTTCACCATCCCATGGTATCTAAATCATTTCCCCATACATACATGTCTCTTTATCTAAATTAAGCATCATGGCATGATTTTTCCAAAATTCATAAAAATAAAAAATTATCATATGCATGAAACTTTTCCATGGCCTCATATATGGCATGACATGCCCCATGGAGCTTTCCATGGGCACCATAAAGTCAATTCTTTCCAAAAATGGCATAGGGAGGTGCCCACTCCCTCTCCTTCTTTTACTTAGACTTTCCTCTTTTGATGATACATCCCTTGCCCAAGCGAGCCACCTAAGCTCACTCAAACCTTTCTTGGGGTCAGTCCAAGCACCCTAGGCACCAGAGAACCAAACCCAACTCTTGGACCAAGAGGATAGACCCAACCTAGCCCACCTTGTCAAAACCTCAATTCCCCTACGGAATTTCACATTGGAGCTCACCTTAAACTAAATTGAATTGACTCCACAGTGCCTCTGACTCCCCTAAGCTCAGAAGTTACCTGACCCTGGCTGGCCACCACCTCAATCGTCGGAAAGCACCATGGCCGAGAGGTCCCTAAAGCTTAAAACCCAAATTAAACTAACTTGAGTTGGCTAAGCCTCAATTGTCACTTGGATATTCCTTCCCTCCACCTAAGCGGCTGTCTTGCCACCATGACATGCCCTATTGGCCACTAGAGCCTCCTCCATAAATGAGACCACCCCCCATGGCCAAAAAAAGAAGAGTGGAAAAACCTAGTGGAAAGTCTGTCAAATTGCTCCCAGAGACTCTCCCAGTGTTCCTAAGCTCAAACCAACCATTTTCCAGCCACCTTCAGCACTGTTCGAGCTCAATTTCAAAGCTCAAAATCAGGTCATGAACATGACATCTCTCCACACTCCACCAAACCTCAAATTAGCCATTCCTTGAGCTTCACCAGAGCTAGGGAGGAAGTTTTCCATTGAAAGGCCCATCTCCAGAGCTCTCTAGCCTAGATCTAGATCAAGACCTCCCCACATGTTGGAGGAAATTTTATTCAAACCTTTCAACAGAGCCCAACAACACTTCCAGGGGGTTCGCTAGGTCCCGACGAAGCTTGTGTAAACACCTGAAACCGTATGGATATGTTCCCAAATTTTTCTCCCCAAATCGAGCTCAGTTTGGTCTTTTATGAAGCAAAGTTTAATTTCATGGTTGATAAACCGTATGGATATGTTCGTCTAAACAAGATGAAGGTGCAGGAACAAACCCGAAGTGATTTAGTTGAGTATAGACAGAGATCTTAGAGTTTTAAGTTGAGCGGTTCTCGAGTTAGGCTGATCGGGGACAATGAACAGACGTCATCCGTTTTAGCATGTATCGGTTGGACAGTCCAGATAACGTCAGAAGGAACGATGGAACGATAAAGTGCGGACGCGTGATAACTGACTCAGGTGGCGTCATCAAATGACTGAGCAACACGTGTGAGTTCATAGTGGTTTAAGATGACGCGGCAGCTGACTCGGATAAGTAGAAAATTAAGGGATTATTTATTTATTTAATTACAGAACTTCAAAAACACATATCTTTGTGTAAAGAATTCATAAAAATAAAAGAAAGTTACCCACTTGCTCAGTGAACAGAGGAGAACAATGTAGAATAAAAATTAAAATTATTTGACTTATATTTTATTTTTAATTGATTAAATACTTAGAAACTTAATTAAATCATAAGTCATTAAATACCAATCACCATGGCTTGAGATTTTGGGGGTTTAAACTTCTTGTCCATAGGTGTGTTCTTTGATTTTTCCAGAGACAGAGACACCTCTAAGTGTGGAAGCCCTAATTTTCAAAATAAATCACTTATATTTAATTTAAAAATTATATAAATTAAAATATAAATTAAAAATTATAAAACTTATTTTGGTAGATTTAGTGTGACCAACGGACCCTAGAAAAAAAATTGTAAATTGGATTTAAATAGCTAAACACATCACTTTATCTAATTAAGTCCTTAAGATGAAATAAAAATTAAATAATTAAAATATAAATGAAAAAATCACAAAATCAGTCCCACACTGTAAAAATAGTCATATTAACTCTCTGTAAGAATTTGAAATCATTTTGAATTAATTTACCCACTAAACTTGATTTTTTAAGCTAAAGTTGATATTTGCATTAAAATAATTATATAAATTAAATTAAAGGTCAAATAATTATAAAAAGTGTTTCTCTATGTTCCTTTTTATCAGAGACATCTAATAAAAATAAAATTGAAATTAAAATAAATATTGATTTTTAAGGTATATTTTAAATTTTAAATAATTAAAAATTGATAAAGATTATTAAAATTGAAAAGTGCCCCCAAAATGTCACAATTGGTTTCCTAATCACGTGGGAGTAATTAAAATATTCTTCCTAATTTTCTAAATAAAGTTATAATTTTTTTAACGGCTTAAAAATGAATTTCTTCACTAAAATAATTACAATAAATAAAATGTAAATCATAAAAATATGAAATTTATTTCTTTGGATTCCCTGGACTCGGAGAGATTTAAGAAAAATATAAAAGTTAATTTTCAACTTACATAATATTTTATATTTAATTAATACATAAAACCATCAAATAATTATAATAATTAAAATGTAACTTGAAAAATCATGAAAATTGGTCATAGTGGTCCTCGAACCTAGGTAAACCTCCAATAATTTTCTTGAGGTACATAGTTTGCTCTGATTAATTAAATTAATTAACTTTAAAAAATTCCTATTTTTGAATAAAATAATTATTATAAATTAAATAAAAATCTGAAAAATTAAATTTTCTCTTCTTATATTTTATTTGACCCATGAGTGAGGTACTATAAAAATTTCAAAGTCATTTGAGTTCTATTTAATAAGTTCGGGGTCATGCTCGGAACACCCTTATGATCTTTTGAATATTTTTGAACGAAGAATGAACCTATTATACTTTGTTCCAGAAAATCATCCGTTGAAGCTTCTAGGGAGCCATCAGGTTGCGAAATAGACTTTAGTAGGGGCAGCTTGAACCTTCTTCTTTGTTTTCCTTTCTTGCAATTTTATTAAAATTTCTGCAAAATTATATACATGTTGCAAGTTCTAACATTTCAGCGAAAGCAGCAAGAAGATGACATGTAGGCTTTTACAGGTTTATTTATTTTTTGTCATTTCATTTACTACAAATTACTACTGCTTCTACATACCATGCATGCTTGGATAATAGAACGAAACAAACTTTCCAAAATTAATTAACTTTTTCAAAATTAAACAACATTTTCAAAATCAAAACAAAACAACAATTTTATAACACGTCATTTTGAATTTACGGGAGTCCCTTGGATGAGGTAACCCACGGTTGCTAACGAGATCTCCCTAGTTTAAATGAGCTTAACAACTAGTTTAAGCTAAGTAAATTCAAAAGAAAATAGTGGTACCGGAACAAGGGAACCGTGGGATCCTAACCTGTGTCGCTCTAATCAACTTTAACCTCCCCACCCCATTTTTGAACTGAAACTTGTAATTTAAACCTTTAAACCCTTTAGACTTTAGGACTGCTACATTGACGAGGAACTTAGAGCTAGCATCATGGGCAGCACGACGAGGATGTACAGAAGAGCAACTTCGAGAGAGCAAATGCATCTACAACAACACGAGGATCAACGACAACGATCTTTCCTTAGAATTGAACAACAAGCCATAAACTTTGACATAAATCCTCAATTTTATCTTTAGGCATTTGCACGACTATGCTGTTTAATTTAAGCTCTAACTCGCTTTAGGTTCCGAGGTTGTCATTTGTTGTGCTATAAACCCTCCTATCTTCCAGACTATTTGTATAATTGTGTCATGCAAATTTAAGCCCTAAATAATAATAATTGGCAGGATGAAACATTAAATGATATCATCTCATTGAAATTAAAGCGAAACTATAGGATAGCTTGGTAAGTCATTGATGTTCTCCTCAGGATTTGTGACATCCCCTAGTTTTTCTTCCTTTGAATTCTAAAATAAAATGTTGCAAATTTGAGCATCTCTCATTTGATATTTCTTAGTCCGATCTTCGAAAATTCCTAACCTTTTGAAATCCTTGAAGGCGTGAATTTATGATCGAAATCGAGAGTTTTCTTAAGTGACTTCTGTCATTTAAGATGTAAGAAACTATAAGGGCTTGCCCTTATAGGAAACTTTAAAAACCCAGTTTAATATAAACCCTATCTAATCTTCCATATTATCTAGGGGAACTTGTCGACTTACATAAAAATGGTTTGCAGACCAAACAGATGTCATAAATTTTTTAGTTTATTTAATCGAGCATCACTAGTAAGTGATATGTCTATTCCTCGGGGTAGGTATGTCACTTGTAGTGTTGCGCTCGTTTATTTAATCAATTGTCTATATGAGATCAGTTTGGTCTCGTATTTTCAAAATTAAAGTATTACTTTTTCAAAATTAAAACATTATTTTTCTAAAAATCAAATTTATATGTGTATTAAATTAAAATTAAATTACTTCCAAGATGTGAACGACACATTTCCCCGCCGACATAGTGCTAGATGAGTAGCCATCTCAAATATATCATACCACTTGTCATGAGCATATATGGTGACATATTTTCTTTGACAGGGGTATTAAACGTACAAGTGTAAATGTAACATGTATCACCCGTATGACACACCATTAGGGCGCATCAACTATAGGACACCCTCGAGGAGATTATACCTAGCCCAAGAGGCAACCCGGATGCTCATGCAACTGAAAAACAAATGCCACACTATATGACTCAAAATACATGAATGATATTGAGTTCAATTACATTGGGTAAAGATCACTCCAAGGGGACTTACAACTTGCTCGAGAGACAACAAAACGAGCTCACGCAAATGACAACCACAAATGATGCATGATGTGAACATGAACACATATGAAATACATGAGTATGTTCATGGAAATTCTAGGTAATGTCGTGGGTGCATTAGGTGTTAAAACACATATTAAGTGAGATTCATGCCCCTAAGTGAACAAACATTGTGTGCTAGATAGGATCATGAGATAGGTGGCATGACTCGTGCTAGAAGACACAATGTGATATACCTATGACACATCTAAGTGGTGCTCTAAAAAAGGGATAACACAACTCTTGCCAAGAAGAGTTGCACACTAGGTAGGCCTTGTATGTTGGCCAACCCCTCACATTATATGGAAATATCTAATCATGTACATATGGGGACATATGTACACGAAGAGATACAAAAAGTGCAAGTGTAGGTGCTCAACGAGATATTACACACACAACAAATTTGACAACATAAACATTAAGCCAAAAATATGTTCGAACATACAAAAATATAGGCGTTAAGCCAAGTATACTTTTATATCTCATTAAAGAAATGCACAAATCAAAATTAAGCATAATCTTCACAAACATTTCAATGTTATATTACAAGCATAAAATACATATTTTTATTCATACGTGGTTAAACGCCAAACAAGTGCAATCAAACATGCACACTTCAAAAGAAAATTTCTTGTTTATGAAATATTTCAAAATCATTCAAGCAAATGAGATATAAGATGCACACATGCTCAACATGATGATATCCCTAAAACTATTTGACGACAAGTCAAACCCACCTAAACAATCTCTCAGAGGTTCTAGGCTTAAGAGATAGAGAGGTGTACCAACGCTTTCTTGCACGAGGCAACAAGACACCCACCTCCATTTGCTTGGCAAGAAAAATGAAGGGTTTCTCATGAAAAGAAATCTACATAACGTAGACAACGAAGATCAATGGGGTTTTTGTACTCTTTAGGTTTGATGGCTTCACATTTCCTTCAAGATGAAGCTGCCAAAATCAAACGACGAGGTTAGTACAGCCTTGCTTTAAAAAAAATTGTTAGGGGCAAGGCTTTTAGGAGAAAAGCTCACGGAGTTTTGGGAGAAAACAAAGAGGAAAGCTCTTAACCTAAGGGGGTTTCTCTAGCATCAACTTATCCCAATCCATCTAACATCACCCTAAAGGTTTTCTATCAAAGAAAATATATTTTGACAAGAGTAAATGTAACGTTTGCATTTTCTGTGCTTGTCCAAGCTCTCTAATTTGTGCTAGGATGAAGATGGACCTTCTTTCCTCCAAAGAACTTCTCCAAATAGCTAACCTCTCCTCTTCTCTAAATAAAATTGAAAGGTTGAAAAAGAAGAGGATGGATAAAATAGAAGAAAACTCGAAATAATGAAAAAGGAAGGAGAAGAAGATGATGAGAGAAGAGTTCTCCCCAAGAACTCTTCAAGGAAACCTCTTCAAGCTCTCTCTTGGCTCTCCCCACAAAATTCCACCCTAATCCCTCTCAGTTATACCCCCTCAAGTTCAAAAGGCTGAAAAAAATGATGAGGAATGGAGGGTAAGAACTTTCCCATGTCCAACCCTCCTTTTGCAAATATGGAAAGTCCACAAGGATGCATTTGATTGGCTATTTTTTTAGGTGGGGGCTAAAGAAGTTTCCATGGTACCATCCCTTTTTTTCCATATAAAAAAAATTATAAGAGAATTTTGATAAATAAAATGGGCCAAATGACCCAAAAACCCAAAATTATGCAGAGCCTAGCGCCGGTCTGACCCGGTAGACCCAATTTTTGCAAGAAACGTCCGAGAAAGGGTTTTATGATTACCTTGGACCATGAGATATTATTTATGAATACAATTTGATCCTCAAACATTTAAATGGATATCAAACCTGTGTCATATTAAAAATTAATGTCAACTAAGGATAACCACTTCCTGGCACGGTTGTACCAAGTTAAACCCTAGTTCCATGAACAAAAATCTGTTGTAGGGTATTATAGATCCCTTAGACCATGGGAGGCTCCAAATGAATGGAGTATGATCCTAAAACATTAAAATGAACATCAAACATGTGTCATATCAAAAACTAATGTCAACCAACCGTGGTCACTTCCAGGCACATCAACACCAAGTGAGGCCCTGGATTTGCACTTGAAACGTCGTGGAAAGTCTCAATGGATTTCTTGAGTTTTGGGAAGCTACACATGCATGTAACATGGTCACATAATGTTCAAGTGAACATCCTACACATGTCACATAAAAATTTAATGCCAACAATGCTAAGACAATAATTTATTTTTCTACTGCCGCAAATTTTCTAGCACGCATCATGCATGTAAATGCCCAATTAAATTAAAAAAAAAAACTTGCTGGAAAATTTTACAACTTTTATTCCCACCAATTAAGTAAAAAAAGGGAAAATTACATACATAATCATTTGTTATTCATTAAGTTAATTCAAATTTAAATTTTATTATTGAATTTAATTTAATTTAATTCAAATTAATTATTAAATAAGCTTTTTATAATTTTTTTAATTCTATGTAATTGTATTAAAAAATGTATTAAATAATTATTTTGATTAATTAATTAATTATTTTAATTGAACTTATTGATTAAAAATACCTTATAATAAGAAAATAATTATAATTAAAGAAGAGTATTTTATTAATGAAAATAAGATCTCAAAATAATAATAATTTAACCAGAACAAAATGCATCCCACCACCTAAACTATTAAAAAAAATAATAATAAAAGATATTTACATGCACACCACTCAATTCATATGTATCTATGTATTAAATAATTTTACATTTATACCACTCAAATCTTCAATATCTTATAAAAATAAAACTATTTTAATTTTTAAAATATTAACTACATTTTTTCATGAAAAAATTTGATGACTTATTTGTAGGGCTGTNGTTCGTGAAGAGCTCGTGTTCGGCTCGTTAAACAAACGAGCTGAACACGAACACACTTTTTGAGCTCGAAATATAAACGAGTCGAACACAAGCTCGGCTCATTTACACCCCTACTTATTTATAAAAATTAATGAGTCAGCTACCAAAAATGTTAATTTACATTATAAAATATTTATTTTTAAAATTTGTTCGGTCCTTGTCCACTCACTTCACTAATTATGTAATTATGTCAGATCATCTTCAATGAAATTTGTATGATTATTTGCAATTAATTATTTTTTATAATTGCACTAAAGACCTTTATTTTATTTTATATAAGAGATTTAATCTTTTGGTACTCCAATTCTTTTCTGTCTTCTTTGAAAAATTATTGCATGCGGTGCCCGATCTACACCGTAGATCACGGTGATGATGTATTTCGGTGGGCCTCACTTTAAATTTTTTTATTTTATTTTATTTAAAAAATCTGATTGTATCATTATCGTAGATCACCGTGATCTACGGTGTATATCGGATACCGCATGCATCTCTGCATGCGTTGTCCGTATGCAATGATTTTTCATCTTTTTTGCCCATGTGCGCATATTTAGGATAATTCCTTTTTTATTAGTGACTTGTTTTCCATTTATATAAAGCTTCACTAGTTTGTATTTAAGGCTGATTAACTTGGTATATTAAGTTTGTTAAGGTTAATATGGTTTCTCATTGAATGTTTGCTATTAGTATGATTATTGGCGAAGATGTTATAAATGTGGTTAATGTTAGTGTTGTTCAAATTGGATTAGAAGAAGATTTGAAAATAATTTTGGGGGAAAATTAATCTAGTATTGGAATTGATGCATGTTAGAAAATTCGTGGTGGTAGAGTAATGGATTATCGTCTTAACAATGCACGAGAATTCAACACACACTCAGATAAAAGAAAACAATCAGTAGTGAACTAGAAGTTTTCACATGGAAAACCCATAAAAGAAAAAAGACACGAGGTTTAATGCCTTAATCTGAGCTTGATTTGACTCGGATTGAACTAACTTTGATATCATTAGGTTCAATTCATCAAATTGGTCAGTTTCGCTATAAAGTTTGCTGAAATCGGAGCTATGAATGATTTTTTTTATCAATGTTTGAAAATTTCTTGTTCAAAAGATTATTTCCAGGTCCGTGTCATGCCTCGAGATTCATGTTGGATGATTGAGAATTTGTTGATGGTATATCAGTGATGTATATGCCCGAGGAAGAGGGTGATTATTAGTGATGGCTTTAATGGAGATGTAGGTTTGGTAGGAGCTTTATATTAGAAGTTGCATGTCCTCTTTTGAATAAATAAACAAAAACTACATTAATTCAGTTGCCCAAACTAAAGCTCTGCTTGTTGTTGTACATTACTCAGCCGTAATGATTACTAAATATCATGCATTTAGTGTAATTATCATATGAATTTTAGGCGACCAAATTGTCTTAGACCAGCTATAAGATGGCATTATGCAAAGGTATTTAAGATCTAACAACATGTCATCTTAGAATGAACAAATCCAAGCAATACAATGTCTACCTTTGATTGTAAAGTAGTTCTAAAATTTTGGTTGTGATATATAGATAATCTTTTTAAATGATCGATTGTTTGATGAACGACATGTGTGATTTGTGAAGATAACATTAACTACTTTGGCTAAAATTTGCCGGACAAGTATGGAGCGATAAAGAGACATTAGAAAGGAAATCTACAATAATTTCGGTTGAAATAAAAGAATTCATGGAGGAGAAATTTTACTTTTGTCATATCATGATAGATCACTTGATGAATTTAATTTGCGAAAACAAAGCACTAAGACTATAATCGAATGTATGAATAAATTTGATGAATTATTATTGCATTGCGAGATTGTTGCAATTCTTATTATGCACTCTATGGGCTTAGTGAAGCATGTTTGGATGGATTTAAGTTAAATTCAATTGTAAATCTTTTTAAAAGGGAGTGCATAATAAGAATTTATTTTTCTAATAACAAAAATCAATTTATGTTTTATTAGATCCATTTTCTATATGCACATCTCATTTCTTAAATCAAGTTTTAGCAATAACAAAATCATAAGTTAAAGTGAAATTTAATATGAATCTATTTTATGTATTAGTCACTCCAATATCTTAATTATTATGAGTACTTCTAAAATCTTCTACCACTTTACAAACAAGTTTATTTAAATCTCCTTCAATAAAAATTCTTTCTTATGGTAGAATAAAAATTATATGTTTATAATAAATAAGAAAATTTGAAGGATATTTGAGGGTGGTAGAAGACCTTGCCCTCTTTATGAGAGAGTTTTTATGTTCAAGATTAAATTTTTAGAAGGCGAATTAGATTATTGATAAATCAGTATTCAAAGAATTCAATCTAATTTTACGAGGACTTCAAAATCATATTTAAAATCTTTAATGGAATTAAGTTTTACGGTTCAATACTCCTTTTTGGCATTTAGAGAGACTTCAATTTATGCTAATCATCAAGAAGTTAATTACTTAGCATATAGTATTAGCAATCTAGATTGTATATAAGAGAAATTCGTTGTCATGATGGTAACGAGAATGATAATGTACATGTAAAATTTCCATGGCTTATTCATTCTAGTTTATCAAAGATCTTAGTTTACTTAGTTGGATCCAACTTAACTGGAGTATTCTTGTCGGTAGTCTTTGGTTATTGCATCTTAGAGGACCTTCTAGACCTTGGATGCATGTCGGCCTTAGGGGATAAATCTAAATAAATCTTAGTTAATACAAAGTTTTATGCACTATGAAATGCATTCTGTAATTAACGTTTCAAATGGAAGAAATTTTTTTGGAGAATACATAAGCTACAATCACAATCATAATATAATGATGTCTTATACTTTGTGGAGCCGTTAAACCAAACCACATGAATAGAGGTTTTGGGCTAAGTGTGTTTATTTATTATTATTATTATTATTATTATTATTATTATTATTTAGGTTACTTTGATAGTGAATATAGTGGCATATGACATTATCTCTTTATAAGCTTTGGTTAACCTTAAGTTTGTCTCCCTTGATAAATTATTACAGAGGGTGGATAGAAGTTGCTCTCAGCTTTAAGCGTTAAATTTCTCTTGAATATTTGTAAGCTTTGATGATTCTTCTAGGCATGCTCATCTTGATTGAAACATAAGAATAATGCATGTAGAAATTCACTTTATTTTAGAAATTGAGGTCTATTTGATTGAGATTATTTGTTGATACAATCATTAGTAGTCTATAATCATTCATATTGCTTGAATTTGTATTTTAATAGATTTAGTTTGAGTGGCATTTTCAGTGAACATTCACTTTAACACAATCATCATTTATTTGAATCATTGTTTTCAATGGCTTTGGATCTTTTCAGCTTTGCACGGTTATTTGCAGAGGATCAGTCAATGATGAGCATATAGTTTATATTCATTGAAAATTCATTATGTTGTGGACTTTGTAAACTCTATCTCAAACAAAAAAATAGCATATATGGATTAATACTTATGTTTATACCTATAAACATAATGTTGAGTGTTTACATTTTGAAATAAACCTCCTTATAAAAGGACTTAAAAGTCATATGTAATTATATAAATAAGTTGTCTTTATACTTTGAGATGAATATTTTTATTTATGGTCGGCCTTGTCAACTCTAAGGGTCTGTTTGGGGGCAGCTGCAATTGCGCCACCCCAGGAAGTTGCTGCGGGGAAGTTGGTAGTCTGTTTGTTGCAGATGTGAAAACAGTTGTGAGACGGTTGTTTCTGGAAAAATGATTATTCCGATCTTGTTTAGTAAAGCTCTTTAAAATAGAACTGTGATAACACCATGCCACACCCATAACACCATGCTACAGAACACCATGCCAAAGCACATGCACAACCCAAAGGCAAAGCCACTCCAAGCCAGCCACTGCAAAAAACAATAACAATGCCCAAGCCGCAACTAAAATAATTTGTTTCCTGTTTTTATTATTGGAATGAGTGGAAGGAGGGGAAAGATCNATGCTACAGAACACCATGCCAAAGCACATGCACAACCCAAAGGCAAAGCCACTCCAAGCCAGCCACTGCAAAGAACAATAACAATGCCCAAGCCGCATCTACAATAATATGTTTCCTGTTTTTATTATTGGAATGAGTGGAAGGAGGGGAAAGATCGCACGTTTCTTGGGCAAGAGCCGAAAGAGGTAGGAGGGGATTAGGGCAAAATCGAAACAAAACAAGGGCAGGCGAGTAAAATGTCGAAGGAAAAAAGCAGGCCACAAGGTCGAACTGTGGCCTGANTGTGGCCTGAGTTTATGCAATATTACGGGGCATCGCGGCTGCTCCGCCGCTCCAAACAGCGCCAATAGCGGCCCCTCGCCGCGCCGCTGTTCCACCGCTGCCCCAAACGAGGCCTAATCTCCGCTTGTCCATGAAGTTGAGTCATAGGGAGGACATAAGGAAGGAGAGAGAGTGCATGTGAGTGAGTGAAGCAATTACAGGTGAGGTGTTGTTGGGTAGAGAGGAGCGCGTTGGAAGGCATGGTTAGTGAGAGTGGTGAAGGGGACGAGATGGGGAGGTGGGCTTGCAGCTTTTCGCAGGAAGTCGAAGAAAGAGTAGAGGGCGATCGAGCTTGGGGGTGTGCTAAAGATAGTGAGGCAAAGAAACAAGATTATGCTTCTTGGAAGTAGGATGTGTAGAAAGAGACTGATGCGAGACAAGCTGTGTTTGTGGTCTATTGTGAGGGATGTGAGGGTTTGCGTTATGCTTCCAGTGAGCAGAGAAGGTTAAATTTTTAAAATGACATTTAAAAAAAAAATCTTTAAAATCTACATTGTAAGAAAAATAAAAAAATTACAAAATTGCCGCTGATGTGGCGACTTGATAAAAAATAAATTTCTTATAACTTCACAAATTATTTGCATCTTTACACAAAAATTCTTGACCAAGCAATACCCAACGAAGTTAGAGAACTGTACGCTATCTAGAACAGTGAATTTGTGAAGAATATATGTGCTTCATTTAGGATTTAAGAGAATTTATGTTGTAATACTACAGACCGAAAGAAAATTAGAAAGGAAAGAGAGACTGTAAAGGGAAAAAATATATATATTCAGAAGATTAATATAAAGTTTCTCCTTTTTCACAATAACATTATGACACTTGATTTAAAGGTTTATGATGTATGACAAGATGGTGGGCAAGGGAAGAGCAGCCTTAAGTGATTTTTTTTTTGGAAGGTTTTAATACATACCACTTAATTCTTATGTATTTACATATCTAATACCAATGCTTCAATTTTTACATGCATACCGCCTTACCAATGCATGAAAAGATGCATCTCATGGTCGACGTTTAATATGCATCTTTCATAACATAAGTCTAATCTAAATCATCTACTCTCCTAACTGGATCATCAGATGGTCGACGTTTAATATGCCCAAATCATCTAAGACGACTCTATATAATATTGTCAGCCACTTGAGCCCGGATATATTCGTTTCACATTTTATCATTGAGTGTAAAGTCACTCATCCACCTAAGCATTCTCATCTCAGGCACATTAACTTAGTTTTATGCTTCTCTTTTATAGGCCAACATTCTGCGCCATAAAGCGTTGCAGGTCTCACCACCATTTTATAAAATTTTCCTTCTCTAAGGGATAATTTTCTATCACACAATAGTCCCCATGCATTCTTCCACTTCAACCATCAAAACTGAGTTATAGTAAGATCCTCATCTATATCACTATCACTTTGAAAAATAGACTCGAGATATCTAAAATGTTTACTCATTTTAATGATTTGAACACCCACTGTTACAAATCTGCCACTAATATTACATTCTATGTATTCAATTTTATATCTACTCAAACGAAGGCCTTTCAACTCCAAAGTAGACCTCCATAATTCAACTTTTGCCTAAACTCTTTCTCTATTCTTATCCACAAGAAGGATATCATAAATGAAAAGCATACACCAAGGTACATCCTCATGTATATGTCAAGTAAGAACATCAATAACTAAAGAAAAAAAAAAGATGACTTAAAGCCAATCCTTAATGTAATCAACTGAAAATGGAAAATATTTGGTCAATCGTCCTTCTGCTTGAACACAAGTAACAGCTCTAGTACACATATTTTTATGACTTGATTATGTCATATCAATACATTTCTTTTATAATACTCTCCAAAGAACTCTTTGAAACTTATCGCAAGCTTTTTCTAAATTAATAAAAATCATATGTAGATCATCCTTACTTACTCTGTACTACTCCATCAAACATCTCAATACAGGTATAACATTCATAATAGACTTGCCTGACATAAATAGAAATTGATTATGACAAAACATTTGTATCACGTCTTAACATATGTTTAATTACTCTCTATCTCATAATTTTAATGTTTGACACATAAACTTAATTCCTCTATAATTTGCACTCGTGTCCATCCATTTTATTCTTAAAAATGACGACAAAAAATATTCCTCCTCCACTTCAACATCTTTTCAGCAGGGTTGTGAAAACCGGACCAGACATCAAATCGGAAAACCAATTATAAAACCATTCACTGAAAGCCAATTATAAACAAAAATTACATTGAGTCCGAACTATATAAACCTTGCAATTGGTAAATACACAGAGCAACACCACATTGTAAACTGACATTCGAAGTCAAAAATAAAAGAGAAACAAATAGTGATCCTTTATACCATCTAGATTAATTGTCCTGGATTGAAGGAGAAGCTTCAGAACTAGTCATCCACTAGGTAGTAATTGATATGATTGGTTCGACTCGAGGCACGGTCAGAAGAAAGCGAGTCTTATTTCCACCACCTTCAATCTTCGTTGTATCTTGGGAGACCTTTAATGCTGCCTCTAACCTAGCCTCCAAGTAAGGGAACCGTTCTCTCACCTTTAGATCAATGAAGTTTTCATTGGCCTCAATATCTGCAATGTGTTTTCTTACTTCTTGCAAGTCCACCCGTGTCGCGGTCCGCTCCTCTCTCAGAGTACCCCAGAACTCATGATCGTCCATTTCTTGTTCATTGCCACAATATCATTGAATCCGCTTGCACATCATCTGTATGTAATATTTGCTCCTGAATGAGAGCTACGACCCCCACATGAAGGACAATCTAAGGCCAACTGTTAGACTAAAAAACTACTCCATGCAACTAAGCTATAGCCCCAGGCAAAGGAAAGTTCGCTCTCAATTCAGGTAAAATCTTCTGATCATAACAAAACAAAAGCCTCTTTCGGCCGTCTCTAACATGTCGAATTGCAAGCATAACAAAATGTTAATCCATAAGCTCATTCTGAAGCATTTACAAACATACCCCCCAATTCTCATGTCTTTACACATCAAACACCCAAACCTTTCATATCATATAAAAAATCCTACCATCTCATCTTTTAAGAATTTAAATACTCCTTTCCATGTACTAGTAAAGTGAGACACACACAGACAGACAGATATATATGTAAATACATAGGAAATGAGTAGTATGCATGTAAATCTTCCAATAATTTATCATCTAAACAAAAGCATTATATGCATAATTCAATTCAAATTATTATTAAAAAAAAAACAAAACATAAAACATTGCAGCTCCTATGTAAAAACAATAAATTATTAAACAGCATGACACCATTCATATATGCATATAACAAGCAAAACTAGAACCCTATGGCTTAACTCACCCCAACAAATGCTCAAACGAAAATGAATATTTGCAGAAGCAGCAGCAAAAAAACAAATTATTACTTATGGAGTAATCATATACGAACCTACTGATCTCTCCAAATTAGGCTGAGCAGCAACCAACTTTCTTCAAATCGGACACATCGTCCCTGTTGCCGACATTGATCGTCTGCCCCCTCGGCGGCGCCGACGGGTCGTCGCCGACGTCGAGAGCTTTACGACTGACGACGCGGTAGATCTGCGAGAGGACTTCGGTGAAGGCGATCTCGACATTCATTGATTCTAGGGCTGATGTTTCCATGAAGAAAGTGCTCTCCCTCTCTGCAAAAGCCTTCGCATCTTCGGTCGAGACGGCTCGAAGATGGCGCAGATCGGCTTTGTTTCCGACGAGCATGATGACGATGTTAGGGTTTGTGTGGTCTCTGAGCTCTTTCAGCCATCTCTCGACGTTCTCGAATGTTATATGGCGAGTTATGTCGTAGACGAGGAGGGCGCCGACGGCTCCGCGGTAGTATGCGCTTGTGATTGCGCGGTACCTTTGGGAGAGAAGAGCAATGATTGAGAGATCAAATATTTTTTTAAATTTAGGGTTTAGATATGCAATTATGTAGAATTAGAGTGGTATGGATGTAAAACTTCCAAATGTTTTTCCATTCAGGTAATGCAGAGGTGATAAATTTAATACAGGGGAGTTANGTCGTAGACGAGGAGGGCGCCGACGGCTCCGCGGTAGTATGCGC
Organism: Phalaenopsis hybrid cultivar; assembly: GCA_002079205.1. Classification (NCBI taxonomy): domain Eukaryota; kingdom Viridiplantae; phylum Streptophyta; class Magnoliopsida; order Asparagales; family Orchidaceae; genus Phalaenopsis; species Phalaenopsis hybrid cultivar. The sequence goes on along the minus strand of JXCR01138623.1, from coordinate 29,523 downwards.
TTGTGATTGCGCGGTACCTTTGGGAGAGGAGCAAGGATTAAAAGATGAAAATTTTTTTAAATTTAGGTTTTTGATATGCAATTATGCAGAAATAGAGTGGTATGGCTGTAAAACTTCCAAATGTTTGTTCATTCAGGTAATGCAGCAGGAATCTTATGTATTATGAAGTTCTCCAGGAGGTGATAAATTTAATACAGTGGAGGAGTAAACATGTATAACATTCAATTCCTATGTATTTACATATAAAAGCCTAAATTTTATTTTTTGCATTTATATCATCTAAAAGCTTTTATATCATAAGAAAAATATCAACTGATTTAAATATTAAAATGTGAAAGGCACATTTTCGTATATAGGTACGGACGCATGTATGTAAAAGTTGAATTTTAGGTGTTAGATATTGTTGAATCTAAAAGTGTCTGGGAAACACACTCAATGAATGAAACGTTTTGCTAGGAAGTGATTAGAGAAAAAGAGAGAGAGCAGTAAAAAGAGTCTATCTAATTCATGACACGGACACCTATTTATAGGTCTGGGTTTCAATATTATAATAATACATATTAGTCCTCTCATTATTAACTTCTCAGAGGCACTTTTTGGTAATTACAAATTATTTGTACCTAAAAAGACCAGGAGCCGATTCGATCGATAAGGGTTGTCGATCATCCGGTTAGCTTGGGCTCGATCGATATCTAGTCCGAAAGAATGTTCTCTGTCGATCATCCTAAAGGCTTACTACCTCCTCATGGGAGCTTCTCCTGGCGCCGTCTACGATCGTTCGAGCAAGGTGTTTCTGTCGCCAACATTCATCCAAAACGATTATCGACATATTTGAACGTCTGATCGTCCAATCGTCTGCATCTATTTCCTAAGTCATTTATCTACTTTGAATTCGTGCCGACATATTTTTATATGTACAGATATGTCATCACATAGGAATTGAGCGGTATGTATGTAAATCTAATCTACCTCATGCTTTTTATTCAGGTAATGCAGTTAGGGATCTTTTGTATAATGCTTAATCATGGTTAAAATTTGGTTACAGGTAGGATTTAGTAAATCAGGAAGCAATCAGTCTGAGAGCAAACCAAAGAGTATTATTTTTTCTTGACACATGGTTGAATAGTTGGACGAGTCTTTTTAAACAAAGTAGAAGCATTGTAGGTGATGAAATCAGTTGCTAAGTATTTGGAAAACTTACAAACATACAACATAATTCTTATTCATTTACCAACACGAAAAGTTTGATATCTACGCTAATAACACATCTGTGTCATAAATCTATACACGAAAAGTTGTATTTCACTTTAAAAAAAAGATAGTGATTGTGATATTTTCGAAGAGACAGAAGCAGATCACATATAAGTAAGAAGGCACGCATCTGAAATTAGAAGGCACAAATATCATCAAGGAGAAGAAATATCTTTTGAAAAATGGAAACAGTAAATATCATTGAGACATACAGCAATTATAAACCCACAGATAATTTGAGAGCAACACTCAAGAGACGAGATTTTTTACATAACAAATATAGAAAAGGGAAATATCATATGGCCCTAGTTTAGTTGAAATTGTTTCACTAATATAAGTTAATTATTACATTTGACGCTATTTCTTGTGATTGGAAAGGGTATTAATACTATATAATATACAAGAATCGAGAAAGATGATCTTCAACGATGGTAGTACAAGTGTTGAGTGCTTCAATTATCAACAGTAAGCTTGGTTAAGGACTAGATAATCGAGAAGATATATGGCACACATGTATGTCTGATATATAGGAGATAACAGCTTGCATAGGAGCGCCGATCAACAAGGATGGACATAGAGACGACCGAAAAAAAATGAGAGAATATCTTTCCTTCAGACTAGAAGTTGGAGTTGCCAGGCTTTGATGGAACAGTGAAAGCCAAACTAGATAACAATTTGTGCTTTGATGGAAAAGTATAAGACAATTGAAATGATGGATAAATACAATGTCTCAAATAAGACATACACAAGGCTGTTGATCACATTTTTAATGAGGTTGACAAGTATACCCCTCTCCCCTGTAGGGCCCTCGAGGAAGTCAATTCAAACCAAGCCCATTTAGGCCTAATGATCCAAGCGCTAAAGGCGTCCGCTCATTTACGGGGTGCTAAAAGATGCCAACCAGTTCAGACGTTTGGCAGTAAAACTCCCTCAATCAACCAGTCTAGTGGACCGTTAAGGAGTTTCTTGCCACTTCTACAAATGCGAGACTACCGCCCTGTTAGGAAATCTCACAACGAACAACTCCCAACTTTACCGGGACTAAGGATTAATTAGAAACTAAACTTCACCGCAGAATAACGGGATTGTATCAATTCGATAAAAAACCGAAACAAAAATTAAAACAGAAGCACAATCAAAACAACCAGAAAAACATACGAGAATTTACGCGGAAAAACCCGAGAACGGGAAAAAATCACAGAGTCACACCACCAGAAATTTTAACTATGAAATTCAGAATGTTTTACGAAAAACACACGAGTTTTTTCTCCACACACAAAAAAAACTTACAGAACTCGTTCCACAATCATCCTTTTCCAATCCGACACAAAATCACTAAAATTCACCTCTTCGACATCCCTCACCTTCACCGGGATGCTCTTCGAAGAATTAAAAAAGAAGGAAACAACAAGCACTCCGATCCACACTCAAAAATTGGCTTAAAAACTAATTTTTCCTGCAGTAACTGCACTAGACACTTTGGCGCCCAAACTTGGTGCCTAAATGCTAAGCGCTTCGTATTGGAGCCCCATAATGGGCGCCTAGGCGCAAATAGACTGGCACATATGAGTCGGTCTCTGGAGAATAAGAGCAGCGTCTGCTCTATAGCGAGCGCATATGCACCTAAAGCCGGTCCCTAGGCACGAACTCCTCTGTTTGAGCAGCACCCAAGTGGGCACTTAAGCACCCACAACTCATTGCATATGTGTCGGGTGCCTTGTGCTTAGGCTCCACAAGCCAACACACCCCTCCCGTCTCCTTCCTTATTAGCTCTTCTCCATATGGGAAGTATTTTAAGGACTATATTCTGGATTTTTCTTGCCTCCCCACTTCTTCCTTTTGTCTGGGATTTTAGTTATTTATTTCTTTCATTTTCTTCGTTAATAAAAGTCTATAAATTGTTGTTTTCTGATTGTAGGGTTCAGTTTTTTTGCTATGTTTGCTTTCAGATTTGTTGTGTGGAGTCTTTCCCCCTCATACTAGAGTTGTATCCAATGACAAGTAGTGTTCTTGCTATATCCTGCTCTAAGGTGGTATTGTATCCTTCTAATCTCCTCCTATCTCCTCCCCGACCACTTCTCATACCCCATACCTAGCTGCCAGCCACCCCCATCTTCCTCCTACAGTTCTGCCGCCACTCCTACTACCACCACAACCTGCTGTCCAGCCATCAGTCCCCCCATCCAGCACCCGTACTCCCTCTCCCTACAGCCATCTGAGTTGCCCAGCCCTCCCGGCCATCAACCCTCATCCTGCCATCCCTTCCTTGCAGCAACCCTTGCTGTCTAGTCCACCTACAGCCCACCAAGCACCGTTCCAACTTACCAAACAGCTACCCGGCCTTCCCCACCTTGCCGACGCCACAATCGCCTTCAGATCTCCTCCTGCAGCCCTAATCTTTATTATCGTACTTCCTTTTTCGTTTGAGTCCTGTCGTAACCCTGATTCAGTACTAATAAAGTTTGTTTGTGAGTTGCCGCTAATTCCAGATCACCCGGTTTAAGCCTTATATTAGTTTAATGCTGCCTCTTTTTCAGTGAAGAATAGGAAGGAAGAAATAGTCCACGGAGGAGGATTCATGAAAAATAGACGAGCTTACGCATGGGTTTTAAGAAATGGTGAGAGGCCAAATGTACCTTAACCGTATCACTGTTTTACTGCAATCTATTAAATCCCAACAACTAGTACACATTGCATTCATATGATCTTAAGAAAAGAAAGGGGCAATTAATACAAACTATTTGCGGGTGTCAACAAATTTAATTGATAAAGAATTTGAAGTTTGCTATCAATTTTTTTAAACTGGAACCTACAACATCCCATAATCGTGCTTCAGCACTCAGCAATCTCCAAAATAATATAAAAATAGTTAGGAAAATAGCAGGCTTGCCTTCCTATACTGGAACCAGAGCTTTACATTCTGTATTTCAAAACAAATCGACGGCGAAAATCAAGCCAAAATAGCAAAATCAACCTTTTACCAGCCCCATGCCAACGAAAGCTAACCCATCGAGCAGACAGCAATACAATTTGGAGATCAAAACGTAAGAACAGCACAATTGATAGTGTAGCTTTTAATCCAGTCTGATTAACCCCAGGAACCAATAAAACACCCAAGCACAGAATAACAACAGATGAACAAAACTCATAATCAAAACAAGATGTTTCCAATTTCCATCCAAGAAATCTGTATGGATTGACCGATCATACCTTTCCTGACCAGCAGTGTCCCAAATCTGAGCCTTCACAACCTTCTCTTCCACGCGAATGCTCCGCGTCGCGAACTCGACGCCAATGGTCGATTTCGACTCCAGATTGAACTCGTTCCGGGTAAATCTAGACAGAAGATTCGATTTCCCTACTCCGGAATCGCCGATCAACACCACCTTGAACAAGTAATCATATTCGTCATCGGACCTGTAAGCCATGACTCAAAATCTTCCAACACCTCCGTCGATGCCGCGTCAATCCACCGCCGGTGAACCCGCTTCCGCCTCCTCTATTCAGCTGATCGATCGTTTATCTCAACCTTCTCCGTCATCACCGTCGAGAGGGGGCGAAAACAGAGGGATGAGTGAGAATCTGGAAACAGAAACCTGTTACGGCCTTCCGACGGATTAAATAGTGTCGCCATCACCCGGTAATGGGTCCAGTTGACACGATAGTGTTATCTCGCGGGATCGTCAGCCAAATGTCAACCGTCTGATTTAGATCGGCACGAGCCTTAGGGTGGTTAAAACTCCGCCGCCGCCGCCGCCGCCGCCGCGGCGGTGGTGACGATGAGGCTGCCATTGGCGAAATTTGCTCTTCTAGAAGTTTGAAACGGTAAAAAGGTCTTACAAATGTGTGGTATAATTTATATATATAAATATATAATATCTAAAATTTAATTTTTAAGCACATAACAATTGGAAATTTAATTGAATACCATACAATTTATATGTTGTTACTTATCTAACCAAAAAATATTATATTTGGAATCCAAATGTAGTTCAACATCTGACTCTAATAGCCCCACTTTTGTGAGATTGATATTTGGTGGTGGACTAAACTTGCCCTCAAGCCAACTTGAACAGTAGAATTTTTTAGCTATTCAAAAATCTGTCACCGCCTTCATGTCTTCTTTTCTTCTTTACACATACAGGGTTTTCAGTTTCATGTTTGTAGCTGTCTTCATTTCCACTTCGTGTTTAGGTTTTCGTCTAGGTTTGTTGTGGTACAGTAAGAGTGTGACACACATGTGGCTATGACAATCCAAATTAATTATACAACAACTGAAAAAGAGTTATTAGCAACAGTATATGTCTTTGATAAATTCAGATCATATTTAATTGGAACTCATTGCGTAGTGCATACAAATCATCCAGCTATTAAATACTTAATGAAAAAGAAGGATGCTAAACCAAGACTTGTAAGTTGGATTTTTTTTGCAAGAATTTAAATTTGAAATAGTAGATCGGAAGGAGACTGAAAATCAAATTGATGATCATTTGTCCAGGCTTGAGTTAGAAAACCCACTCTGTTTTGAAAAAGAAATTAATGAACATTTCCCAAATGAAAAGCTTTTCAATATTAATGAGTGGTGTGTTCTGTGGTATGCTAACATTGTGAACTTTATTGTAAGTGATATTATACTCTATGGAATGACATACCAACAGAAGAGGAAATTTATATATGAAGCTAAGACTTAATTTTGGGATGACCCATTTTTATATAAACAAGGAAAGAATATGATTATTCGAAGATGTGTACCTTTAGAAGAAAATTATAAAATTATACAAAAAATGTTATAATTCTGATTTTGGGGGACATTTTGGTGTTGATAAAATAATATACAAAATTTTACAATCTGAATTTTATTGGCCTACTATCTTTAGAGATGTTAATGCTTATATCAAAACTTGTGATAGATGTCAACGAGTAGGCAATATTTCTAGGAGAAATGAGATGCCCCTCAATTATATGCTAGAAGTTGAAATATTTGATGTTTGGGGATTAGATTTCATGGGACCATTTATATCATATTTTGAAAATTTATATATACTGTTAGCAGTGGACTATGTCTCCAAATAGATAAAAGTTGTTGCTTTACCTCGATGTGATGCTCAAAGTGTTGCAAAATTTTTGAAAACGAACATATTTTGTAGATTTGGGATGCCAAGAGTTATTATAATTGATGGGGGAAGCCATTTCAGAAATTTCATCATGGAGAAATTATTAAAGAAATATCATATAAACCATAAAATTGCTACTGTTTATCATCCTCAGACAAGTAGTTTGGCTGAATTACTTAATCAGGAAATTAAAAAAAAATTTATGGAAAAATATGTGAATCCAACAAAAATGGACTGGTCAATCAAACTTGACAATACTTTGTGGGCTTATAGGGCTGCATACAGAACTCCTGTAGGAATGTCCTCATATAAGCTAATATTTGGGAGAGCTTCTCATTTAATAATTGAACTTTAGCATAAAACATATTGGATGATTAAAGAGTTCAATTATAATTTGAAAGATGTTGGTAACAAAAAATATTTACAATTAAATGAGCTTGAAGAGATAATGAACGAGTCTTATGAGAGTGCTAAGATTTACAGAAAAAGATGAAGATGTGACATGATCGAAGGATTCTTACTAAAAATTTTCAGCCAGGGTAACAAGTTTTGCTATATAATACAAGGTTAAGATTATTTCTAGGCAAACGTAAATCCAGGTGGATGGGCTCATTTGTTGTGATAGAAGTTTATCCTTATAGAGCTGTAGATATCAAAGATCCTAAAATTGAGACAGTATTTAAAGTGAATTGTCATTGACTGAAACCTTATTTTGTAGGAGATCGGAGTAAATTTAATGATCGAATGATGTTGGGTCAACCAGAGAAAGCATTGGTTACGTCTGGCTGTCGATGTAAAACTAAACACTTTGTGGGAGACAACTCATAATTATCAGTGTGTTTTTGCTTTGATTGTTGTTTGCGTGTGATTAAAAAAAATTGAGGTAGTATTTTCGATAATATTATGTGTTAGTATTGATTTTAGGACTTTATTTAGTGATCTAGACATGTTAGAATGAGAATTTGGACGTTAAGTTGACTGGTGCAAAATTGAGCACAGGTGCTTAAGCACGGATGTTAAAAACCATGTGAAAAATTCAACTTCTAGAAGCTTTAACCGCCAATTGGTTAACTTAAACATGCCATGGCAGTTTTAGGACTTGTCTAGGAGTTATTAGAAGGATTTAGGCCTATAAATAGAAGGGTTTTGTGATGGAGTTTCACCCTAGAATCATTTTTAGCCTTAAAAGTCTAAGAGAAAGAGATTTTGAAAAAATGTCTTCATGGGAGATGGATTTGAAGAAAAAGGAAGAAACGATGAGAAAGAAATTTGTTAGTCAAAGTGCACAAGAGATGTATAATGGTTTCTTAGCCATTAGTATTGAAGGAATAATGGAAAAGAACAACAAAATTGATACTAGCGTGGCTTCACTTGAGACAAAGGTAAATGAAGTTAATGCACATCTAGAGTATATTGGATGGCAATTAAAAATACAATTTAGACATTCTAGTTATATAGAAGAAGAAAATAAGGTGATGTATCCTAAGTAGAAATAGATTGAAGAAGATTGTATCAGAGCTCGTCACCACCATCCGTTTTATCAACTCTATATTCCGAATGCCCAAGGAGAGACTAATGAAAGACCGGAATATGTTTCAACAAATGAAGAATGCGATTAAGTTTAGTGTCAAAGTTTGTTTGTTAGGAGTCGTTGTTTTTAAGTTTTAGTGTTAAATCTTGTTTTTATTTTTTGTGTTTTATGTGTTTAATTGAGTATGTTTGTTTAGTGTTTGTATTTAGGAAAATTTTCTCATCCGAGACTCTTTGGAATGAGAATTATGTGTTGAATGTTGCTTGTAATAGTTTGTAAATGAATATTGTTGGCATCAATTTTTGATGTTATGTGTGTCTGAGACGTCGATATTACCTAAGAAGGGCGTCTGTGTCGTTAACGGTTCGAATACGGGCTAAAAATACGCAAATTATCATTTTGGATCGTTTGCTGAAAAAGTGGTCTGAATGACCTCGAACGACACAACAGACCACACGAGTGAGTCCGAAATGTCGATTCCACTTATGACGGACGCTCGTTGGACCACGGTTTCGCGTGCGGGCTAAAAATACGCGATTTTTTTAATTTTCATCCCGATTGCTAAAAAAGTGGTCCGAACGACCCCGAACGATNTCGCTATCATGTGTGGTCATTTGCACCTCATTGTTTGCATATGTGTGTCTTGCATTGTTACATATTGTGTGTTAATATCACACCTGCACCTTGCACCTGCACGTTGCACTTGCACTTGCACATGCATCTTATATCTTGCACTTGCACCTTGCACTCGCACGTTGCACTTGCACTCGCACGTTGCACTCGCACTTGCATCTTATAGCTTGCACTTGCACCTGCACCGACACTACTTGTGCTTCGATCGGTTATCCCAAATCGGGCACATCACTTGTGTTTCAGTCGGCTACCCCAGTCCGGTTGGCACAATACTTTGGTTTGACCAGATGCTCCATCTGGATCGACCTACCACTTGCTCCTTTGCATGATGTGTATGTGCATGTACATGTTTGTCTGCATGATCAATATCATCTTCTTGAGTTGCATTCTTTCGGATCACTGCCTTACCGGCATACCCTCTTTTCGGGCCCCTGCCGCCACGGCATGCCCATTCCTTCGGGTCACTGCCCTACCGGCATACCCTCTTTTCGGGCCCCTGCCGCTACGGCATGCCTAGCTTCGGTTCACTGCCGTACTGGTATACTCTCTTTTCGGGCCCCTGCCGCTACGGCATGCCTACCTTCGGGTCACTGCCTTACCGGTATACCCTCTTTTCGGGCCTCTGCTGTCACGGCATGCCCATCCTCTTTGGGTCACTACCTTACCGGTATACCCTCTTCGCGGGCCCCTGCCGCTACGGCATGCCCATTCCTTCCAGTCACTGCCTTCATGACATACTCTTTATCACTACTTATATGTTTTGATTCGCCTACATTAGCATTTGCATTTGCATGTTTGCATGGATAACAAGTCAGGTTCATTAGGAGAGTGACCCTGTGTTGGTCGCGATGTCTTAACTTTGCTTGCTGGGTTGATCCCAGTGAGCAATGCGAGTTAAGTCATCGGGATTGACATGAGTATAATTGTGCTAAGGATTTAATAGATCTAACTCGTGTCACCATTCTTCGTGACACCCTTTAGATCCTTTAGATCTTTAGGATTGGGAATCCAACAAAAATGGACTGGTCAATCAAACCTGACAATACTTTGTGGGCTTATAGGGCTGCATACAGAACTTCTGTAGGAATGTCCTCATATAAGCTAATATTTGGGAGAGCTTCTCATTTAATAATTGAACTTTAGCATAAAACATATTGGATGATTAAAAAGTTCAATTATAATTTGAAAGATGTTGGTAAGAAAAGATATTTACAATTAAATGAGCTTGAAGAGATAATGAATGAGTCTTATGAGAGTGCTAAGATTTATAGAAAAAGATGAAGATGTGACATGATCAAAGGATTCTTACTAAAAATTTTCAGCCAGGTTAACAAGTTTTGCTATATAATACAAGGTTAAGATTATTTCTAGGCAAACGTAAGTCCAGGTGGATGGGCTCATTTGTTGTGATAGAAGCTTATCCTTATAGAGCTGTGGATATCAAAGATCTTAAAATTGAGAAAGTATTTAAAGTGAATGGTCATTGACTGAAACCTTATTTTGTAGGAGATCGAAGTAAATTTAATGATCGAATGAANTATAAGCTAATATTTGGGAGAGCTTCTCATTTAATAATTGAACTTTAGCATAAAACATATTGGATGATTAAAGAGTTCAATTATAATTTGAAAGATGTTGGTAACAAAAAATATTTACAATTAAATGAGCTTGAAGAGATAATGAACGAGTCTTATGAGAGTGCTAAGATTTACAGAAAAAGATGAAGATGTGACATGATCGAAGGATTCTTACTAAAAATTTTCAGCCAGGGTAACAAGTTTTGCTATATAATACAAGGTTAAGATTATTTCTAGGCAAACGTAAATCCAGGTGGATGGGCTCATTTGTTGTGATAGAAGTTTATCCTTATAGAGCTGTAGATATCAAAGATCCTAAAATTGAGACAGTATTTAAAGTGAATTGTCATTGACTGAAACCTTATTTTGTAGGAGATCGGAGTAAATTTAATGATCGAATGATGTTGGGTCAACCAGAGAAAGCATTGGTTACGTCTGGCTGTCGATGTAAAACTAAACACTTTGTGGGAGACAACTCATAATTATCAGTGTGTTTTTGCTTTGATTGTTGTTTGCGTGTGATTAAAAAAAATTGAGGTAGTATTTTCGATAATATTATGTGTCNTGTTTTTGCTTTGATTGTTGTTTGCGTGTGATTAAAAAAAATTGAGGTAGTATTTTCGATAATATTATGTGTTAGTATTGATTTTAGGACTTTATTTAGTGATCTAGACATGTTAGAATGAGAATTTGGACGTTAAGTTGACTGGTGCAAAATTGAGCACAGGTGCTTAAGCACGGATGTTAAAAACCATGTGAAAAATTCAACTTCTAGAAGCTTTAACCGCCAATTGGTTAACTTAAACATGCCATGGCAGTTTTAGGACTTGTCGAAAAGTTATTAGAAGGATTTAGGCCTATAAATAGAAGGGTTTTGTGATGGAGTTTCACCCTAGAATCATTTTTAGCCTTAAAAGTCTAAGAGAAAGAGATTTTGAAAAAATGTCTTCATGGGAGATGGATTTGAAGAAAAAGGAAGAAACGATGAGAAAGAAATTTGTTAGTCAAAGTGCACAAGAGATGTATAATGGTTTCTTAGCCATTAGTATTGAAGGAATAATGGAAAAGAACAACAAAATTGATACTAGCGTGGCTTCACTTGAGACAAAGGTAAATGAAGTTAATGCACATCTAGAGTATATTGGATGGCAATTAAAAATACAATTTAGACATTCTAGTTATATAGAAGAAGAAAATAAGGTGATGTATCCNTTAAAAGTCTAAGAGAAAGAGAGATTTTGAAAAAATGTCTTCATGGGAGATGGATTTGAAGAAAAAGGAAGAAACGATGAGGAAGAAATTTATTATTCAAAGTGCACAAGAGATGTATAATGGTTTCTTAGCCATTAGTATTGAAGGAATAATGGAAAAGAACAACAAAATTGAGACTAGCGTGGCTTTACTTGGGACAAAGGTAAATGAAGTTAATGCACATCTAGAGTATATTGGATGGCAATTAAAAATGCAATTTAGACATACTAGTTATATAGAAGAAGAAAATAAGGTGATGCATCTTAAGTAGAAATAGATTGAAGAAGATTGTATCAGAGCTCGTCACCACCATCCGTTTTATCAACTATATTCCGAATGCCCAAGGAGAGACTAATGAAAGATCGGAATATGTTTCAACAAATGAAGAATGAGATTAAGTTCAGTGTTAGAGTTTGTTTGTTAGGAGTCGTTGTTTTTAAGTTTTAGTGTTAAATCTTGTTTTTATTTTTTGTGTTTTATGTGTTTAATTGAGTATGTTTGTTTAGTGTTTGTATTTAGGAAAATTTTCTCATCCGAGACTCTTTGGAATGAGAATTATGTGTTGAATGTTGCTTGTAATAGTTTGTAAATGAATATATGTGTTGATTTGTGTGATAATTTATAATATTTGAGCCTCGAATCGAAATAGTTATATTGGAGAATTTTGAGAGAGAGGAGAGTAAAATAGTAATTTAAGTGTTGAAGACCATTTAGAGGTGGTATACTTATGCTAACAGTGCATTTTACTTAAGTTCAAAAATATCAAAAATAGTGCACTGGCACCTAAGCGCCACATTCTCGCGCTTAAGTGTGATGTAACCCAAGAGGCAGGCACCTAAGCGCCACTTATCCGAGCTTAAGCGCCGGTTCACGAAAACTAGTTCGCAAACGGTTAAAGGTGAAAAATAACCCCAAAAATTGCCATTTTTACTCATGCCATTGGCTTCTTCCTATCAAGTTCGCAATTTTGAAATTAGGGTAAACCTTTTCGTGGAGATTTCTTGGTGGATTTGAGCCAAATTTGCTAGATTTGTATTTCTTAAGATAAGAGCTTCACTTCTATGTAAAAATTTTGGATTTTCACCATATATTTTGAGTACATTTGGAAAAACCCAAAAATGACTATTCATGGTGGAAAGTGAAGAAAAATCTATGGAAATTGCATAGAAAGTGTATTTTATGCTTATAGAAGTTAAGTTTAGTAGATTAAACTTGATTTTTGAAGTTATTGTGGAATTTTGTGAAATTTGTAGAATGACCCCAAGAATAAAGAGGAGTAAGGAAAAGACCCATTTTGATTCAAGCAAGTTTGTGAGTTCAAAAGCTTAGGATAGATATAGAGACACTCTACAATCACAAAAATTGATTCCTGAAAGGTGTTTTAAAAATCCAGGTGGATTCGTGGAAGATTTGATCGTTTGCCGACAATGGGAACGATTCTGTTGTTTTTCTGTTGCGGTTGTGATATCTGTAGTACGTGAGTTTTATGCAAACCTTCCTGAGGTGAAAGAGGATCGAGTCATGATCAGAGGAAAATTGGTACCTTTTTCACCAGAGGTAATCAATATGTTCTACCATTTACAGCCTAATACTTTGCATTTTTATGCAAACTATAGTTAGACTGAGATGGAACTGGATGAGATTATTTCATATTTGATTGTTAAAAGGGGACTCTAGAAAATTACAAATGAGATGAGAGTCAACCTTTTCACTTCAAAGTTAAGGACACCATCGAAGGCGTGATACTACTTTATTTCAGCTCGTTTGTTACTGACGAATCATTGTAGTGAAGTTACGAGAAGGAGAGAGCAACATTGAATTATTGTATTCAGGAAGGCAAGCTTATCAATATTGGAGTTTTGATTTATCAGACTATTATCAATTCTGCCACTGTCGCTACTATTGTAGGTTTGGGATTTGCTCCATTGATCTTTTATTTATGTGAGCAGGCTTGTGTGAGATATGATAGCTGGAAAGAAGTGGTGTTGCCTCTAATGCCAATTACAAGTGTAAATATGAAATTGTATTTTGAGCACTCTATTTTTGGTTGGAGGAGAGGATTTTCAAGAAGTTATGGATTGTCGACGTCTGTTGCTTCCACCTCTGCTGTTTCTACATCGAGACCATATACCTCACGAGCATCTACTTTTAGAGGTGAGTCTACTGAAACTCAGGATCAATTATTGCAGAGGATGATGGATAATATTAATTATACCTCAAATAAGGTACAAAATTTAGAAAGTTTTATAGATCATATTGATGGGTATGCTAGAAGGCATAGTGATTATGAGGAGAAATTTCACTCAGCTTTAGAAAGCCTCATTAGGGGTAACCACAGAGTGGAATTTCCTTCATATCCAAAATACCCTGATTATGTGCCTACAGATGTCTGGAACAACGGTGATTCAGATGATGAGGAGGATTAAGTTATTTTTATATTTGTAATATGTGATAGACTACATAGTGTGAATTTGAGACAATGAATTTGTGTACTTATTGAACTATGTGATGTGTTAGACTTTTTGTTGTGTTTAATTGTTATTATGATGTTTGTTTTGTTAGTATTTTATTTTAAATTCTAGGGTAGTAATTGTTGTTGTGTGTTGAGTAATGCGTTTTAGTTAAATAGGATTGAACTTATTTCTATGTCTTTTGAAAATCTTGCTAGCTTTAATTTTAAATTTTAATTTCATAAAATTACTAACCTGTATTTTCTTTTATTTAGTTAATGTGTTTGTCTGTTTTTATATCTGTAGCCACTACTTAGAAGTCTAATAAATCTCTACATTTTGAATCAAAATTAAAATGATAAAAAAATTTGATCAAAAATTAATTTTACTCATGTTTTTAATTTTATATTTGTATAATTAGGGTATAAAAATTCCTGCAAACATGTTATTTCAATTTTCACACACACACACACACACACACACACACACACACACACACACAC